>JAFVLL020038772.1:0-23247 GCA_021397915.2 Tor tambroides
CTCGTTGCAAGTATCCAAATGCAAATATCGTGCCTTGCACCACACAGAGGTTTGTTGTAAGCTATCGTATACTGTGCTTTGAATTAGAGACTGATAGTTCTTTCAGATAGTCATTCCCCTGTTTCGGTCCAGTTTCATTCATCCAGTCTCACTTACCCTTCTCATGTACCATGTATGTGTGATGTGATGTGATGTGATGTGTGTGTGTGCTTGTTTAGTCTAGTTATGTGTTTGTGATTTAGTTAATAAACTTTGTGCACAATTCATACGAGTATTTGTTTCTGATTCCCTGCTTGCAACAAAGTCAATTTAACGATTTCGATCTTGTTACATGCTCTGAGTAGTACTGTACTTTCAAAAAGGAGTATTTCTCTTACCCTAGAAATTAAGATTTCTTTGAATTCATAAATAATCAATACTGAGCGTTCACTAGACGACATGATTAATTGATTGTACTGTAAATTCTGCTTTATCAAGCTAATTCTATTAACTTATCCAAATATTATAATTAATTATAAAGAGTTATGATTAATTATTAATATTCCCCCTTGAGCTAAAATGTGCTACAGAGGTGATGGTATCAGATACAGTAGCAAATGGTACAGTACTTTCATTTATACTACGGTACTGAATGATTACCGCATTCAGGCAGCATGACATCATCTAATGACATTTAGTGATTTTCAAGTGAAAAGCAGATGAAAAGTTTAAAAGTAGATTGCAACAGTGCTGATGTTTCTAGATTAACAGCATTAAGAAATTCTCAACAGATTAAGAAATTTTAATAGCTAGCTATGATTTTCGTTATGTAGGCTTTTCCACCATTGTGGAGCACGTCATCTCTATTTCTTGAGCTTTTTGCCTTGCATTTGATTTCCATATGGCTTAAATGCAAACTGGGACTAAAATTAGTGTTAAAATAATGTAATCCAGTCATAAAACGAAGTTTAAAGCATGAATACATTACACAACTTTTGCCCAGATTTTTTCCCCTGATTTACAGTCGTAAGTTGATGTTAGTTGCTGAAATTCAGAGCCAGTCTGAAGATTTGAGTTGACAGATTTCATAGAAAATTGCATACTGTATGATGGTCACAGACTTGAGAATGTCAAATATGTTTGATATTTTCAGCAAAATTTACAACTTATTGTTTTCACTTGTCAGGCACATTTCTGCATGAGGTTGTTGTGATCTGAACAACTTAAAAGTAGGGATGCACGATATTATCGGACCGATATCGGAATCGGCCGATAATGGCTTTAAATGTAAATGTCGGCATTGGCCCGATATGAAAAATTATGCCGACATGTCTTGCCGATAAGAGGAATAGGTTAACTCACATGTGCTCAGGGTGTGCTAGCGATTAGATCACTTCTGCATTGTGGCTCATTCTTGAAGCAAAGTTTTGTCTGAATGATGATTAGATTCACTGTTTTGGATCACTGCATTTAAACTGAGAATGCACGTACAGAATGGCATTCGGTGTGTGATAACGTAAACAGTAATAGCACGTGCAGTGGCAGCAGCTTCCCCCGGGTCCTGATGCCCGTGTGGTAAGGCATTTTAATTCCGTAGGGGGCGCTGTTGGCCTATTTCTAATAAAATGAAAGTAAAATATACAAATAACATTTAGACTGTGTTTCTGATTAAATAAAGCAGTAATTGATGTCATAAAATAATGAGTATGTTTTGATTTAAAGGTCAGAAGCTATAGCTTATGAAAAAAAAAAAAAAAAAAAATCACAAACATGGCACTTGGAAATTAAATCATTTTATATACTGATTTGTTCATTAATGTGTAATACGTTATATTTTTTAAACGTTATATTTTCAGATTTTTTACAATTCTTTTGCTTTAGACCATCTACAAATGTTAAATCTTAAAATAAAATTAAAAAAAGTTAAGGTTACTACTGCATCTTTCTGAAAAAAAAATTCAGCGATTGATATATAGTTTATTTATAGTTATTTTCAAAGCTTCAATGTATAGTCGTTATAAAAGAACTTCATTATTGTTTATTTAATTCTAACAAATAAGTTCTTGTTAAAAACTAACCAAAATTTAAAATAATTTGCTTATAATTTCCACACAGGAGAGACTTGGTGTTGTTTTCAAACAAAAGGAAATATATCGGCAACTGGCCAAAATGAGTTAAAAAATATCGGCATATCGGATATTGGCAAAAATCCAATATTGTGCATCCCAACTTAAAAGTGTGGTACTGCGTGATTCTCAGTCATTTAGTGTACGATTGCCAGTTTTTACTATGTGACTATTACAAAGTCAGAAAGTGTACGGTGCCTTGTATTTTAAAACCGATTCAGATAAGTCGTGTATTTTATTCCAGTCTTTAGCTGTTTAAAGTTGACAAGCAACATTGTAACTTGGTGTATTTCAACCCAATCTCATGAAAAACGTAACTATTTTATGGGGTTGTGATTTCGAATGAATTCAGACAATATGCTTTTTATGGAAATGCACTGTTGTATTTTTTACATTTCAATGTTTTCTATTAAATAATCGACAAGAAATTTTATTTGTTCCAAATATGTTGAACTGTTGTTCTGTGAATGCACAGAATGCCAAACTAAAGCATACCTGTGGGTAATAAAGCCTATTTTCAACAACATGAAAGTGTTTTTCTCATAAGCCCTCAGGAGTGAGCACAGTACAGTTAATAGTGCTTTACAACAAAGTGCTCTGAGAAAAACCCACCAAGATGAAAATCCAGAAAAACAAACGTCCACTGCACTACAAACAACATCAGGATCTCTCTCTAGACCTTATTAAACAGACTTTCATATGACTGAAGGAGAGGCTGTCCTACAAATCATTCATATCCATCACTATGATAGACTGAGCTGAAAAATTTCCACCATGCTCTATTTTTATCCATTAGATTTCTTTTCATTTCCTAATAATTCCATAGATTCCATTCCATTCGTGTATTATGTACATTTGATATTGCCATGATATAGGCAATATTAAAGTATTTAGTAATTAAAAATGACAATTCATTGTCAAAAACCAAGTAATACCATTTTTTAATAAGTAGAGTTGTAGAAAGAGTACTCACTTTAGAAATAATATACTTTGAAACAATACAACTTTAGAGTGCTTTTTGACCCACAAGATTAGAACTTAAGTCATTTTAATCTTTCATTATTCTGTTGTCTTTAAAATATGGTTAAAGTGTACTGCTGAATGTATTGACAAGCATTTAGAGTAAACTAAAATTTAATGTAATTTCTATTGAAATGTGCATGTCATGTATTTAAATATATCTGCAATTACACATTTGTAATGATGGAGTTTAGAACAATATATTATCTTATACATAACACACTACATTAAAATTATAATTAAGTACTTCATATCAGATTTAATATGTTAGTCAACACATTAAAATACGTGTACTTCTATAAAGAATGACAAAAGATTAGAAAAACATAATGAATTAAAATGTACAATATGTCAAAATGTACATATGTCTATTGTGACGGAGTAATTAATATGCCTTTAATATCCCATGCCAACACACTGTTCAACACATCTCATCTTGAAGTCGTGATGATTGAGACCAAATCTGTTCTGCTGTGAAAGTGATTTTATGCTGAATAGACTAATTACAGCTCGGTCCTTGAGATCTCTATCATTTCCCGACACACACAAGGCAATAATCAGCAGAATACAACACAAGACAAAACATCAAACACACCTCTGCTGTCCTACAGGGGGCAGCGTGTGACTACAAACACCAAAAACATGGCAAAGACCAACAGAATGTGTGTGTAGGGTGAGACAGACAGACAGAGAGAGAGAGCGAGAGAGAGAGAGAGAGAGATACTTAGAATGAAACAAGCTTACTACACACAGATCAGAATTCACAGTACTACCTACTATTCTAGTAAGTCAGGCAGTAGGCATCATAATAGTTCTACGCTACAATGCCGACACATAACCTCATCTCATTGCCTGTGAGAGACATCTGGTTATTATCTTTGAAATGAAGTGTTCTTTAACATTTGTAATTTGATCCGGTCAAAAAAAAAAAAAAAAAAAAAAAAATTAAAATGTGCAGCTAATTACTTCAAGATCATTAACCACACATTGAATTATCGGATACAAAACATTATTATTATTATTATTATTATTATTAATTTATATCTTAAACACTCTTTTTTCATTAATTTCTAAGTTTTATTATATATATATATATATATATATATATATACACACATACATATATATATACACACACACACACACACTGAACAAAAATATAAACACAACACTTTTGTTTTTGCCCCCATTTTTCATGAGCTGAACTCAAAGATCTAAGACTTTTCTATGCACACACAAAAGGCCTATTTCTCTCAAATATTGTTCACAAATCTGTCTAAATCTGTGTTAGTGAGCACTTCTCCTTTGCCGAGATAATCCATCCACCTCACAGATGTGGCATATCAAGATGCTGATTAGACAGCATGATTATTGCACAGGTGTGCCTTAGGCTGGCCACAATAAAAAGCCACTCTAAAATGTGCAGTTTTATCACACAGCACAATGCCACAGATGTCGCAAGTTTTAAGGGAGCGTGTAATTGGCATGCTGACTGCAGGAATGTCCACCAGAGCTGTTGCCTGTGAATTGAATGTTAATTTCTCTACCATAAGCCGTCTCCAAAGGCGTTTCAGAGAATTTGGCAGTACATCCAACCGGCCTCACAACCGCAGACCACGTGTAACCACACCAGCCCAGGACCTCCACATCCAGCATCTTCACCTTCAAGATGCGTGCAGGACCAGCCACCTGGACAGCTGGTAACAATGTAGCAACAAAATTTCTGCACAAACTGTCAGAAACATCTCAGGAAGCTCATCTGCATGCTTATCGTCCTCATCAGGTCTCGACCTGACTGCAGTTAAATCGTCCATAACCTGCGACTTAGTGTAAATGCTCACATTCGATGGGCGTCTGGCACTTTGGAAAGTGTTCTCTTCACGGATCCAGTTTTCACACTGTACAGGGCAGATGGCAGACAGCGTGTATGGCGTCATGTGGGTGAAGCGGTTTAGCACAGTGTCAACGTTGTGGATCGAGTGGCCCATGGTGGCGATGGGGTTATGGTATGGGCAGGCGTATGTTATGGACAAAGAACACAGGTGCATTTTATTGATGGCATTTTGAATGCACAGAGATACCGTGATGAGATCCTGAGACCCATTGTTGTGCCATTCATCCACGACCATCACCTCATGATGCAGCATGATAATGCACGGCCCCATGTTGCAAGGATCTGTACACAATTGCAAAGCATACTCACCGGACATGTCACCCATTGAGCATGTTTGGGATGCTCTGGATCGGCGTATATGACAGCGTGTTCCAGTTCCTGCCAATATCCAGCAACTTCGCACAGCCATTGAAGAGGAGTGGACCAACATTCCACAGGCCCTGATCAACAACCTGATCAACTCTATGCAGAAGGAGATGGCGATGGTGGACACGCAGATACTGACTGGTTCCCGGACCCCCCGGGACCCTGTACAGTAAAACTGCACATTTTAGAGTGGCCTTTTGTGTGGCCAGCCTAAGGCACACCCTTTACAATAATCATGCTGCCTAATCAGCATGTGACATACACCTGTGGTGGATGGATTATCCAGCAAAAAGGAAGTGCTCACTAACACAGATTTAGACAGATTTGTGAACAATATTTGAGAGAAATAGGCCTTTTGTGTACATAGAAAAAGTGTTAGATCTTTGAGTTCAGCTCATGAAAAATGGGGACAAAAACAAAAGTGTTGCGTTTCTATTTTTGTTCAGTATATATACACACACACACACACACACACACACACACGTATATATATATATATATATATATATATACATACACATACACACGTGTGTGTGTGTGTGTGTGTGTGTGTATATATAGTTATTAAATAATATTTAGAAATTACTTATTTTATTTGAATTAATTTATTAATTTATCTATTTATTATTAATAGCCATATTGATTTATAATCATCACATTTTGGCCAAATTGTGCAGCCCTGCCAACAAGCACAGCAAACCTGGAAAATTGTTTTTAAATTACGGTCACATTCAGGTTTTTAATCAGAAAAATTACAATAACATTTTCCCCTCAAATTGTGCAGCCCTTTGTGTCATCAGCTGAACCTTTAAAACTCAATGACAGTGGATGCTAAGCTGCTTTAAAGAAACAGTTCACCTAAAAATTAATTCACTGATAAACATTTCTTCCACCTCAGATCTTGAAATGAGCAGTTCTCATTTAAGCATCATAGAATTAGGTTTTCTTCAAATCCTTGAGTATTAAAACTTAATTATATTACAGGGCCGTTGAATGCTTGAATCTGATTGGCTGATGAACGTTCTAAGGTGTGCAATTATTTTCAGGGAAACGCACGGCGAACGTAGTTCCAGGCAGCTCCTCGATACACACATTACAGTTCGTATCACTTCAGCAAATGATTTGATTATTTCAAAAGGTTTACAACAGCAATACAACCAAAACCAACAAGACACTGGCTGTCCCCCTTAAATATAGTAAGCAATGGGATAAAAAGCGACAGATCATTCCATGTTTTGCCCAAAAATTACGTTTATTATGTACCTGGCTTGCTCTCACTTCTCCCGCTCTCTCCCTCCTCTCACACACAGTTTACACATAGAAAACATAAGCTAATGTTGTTAAGCGCTTCGCTCATTTACTAGTAAATAGTTTAACTTAACAAAACATAGTATTTCTGGCGGCGGGAGTGCTACGGCACTGTTCGTGAGGAAAATGAACTTAAAGTTTCACTAGTAGGGACGCTGCTGCCGAACACTGATGAGAGACAGACTCAGAGAGGTAGGCTAATTCACACACGCTCAATCTCTCTCTTTCTCTCTGTCTCTCTCTCATAACTTAGTTATTAGCTGCATTAGTCTGCTATCAACGGCTCAAGCCTCAGTTACTAGGTCTAAAATTACGTTTTGGAATTAGCAACGGAAGCGATGGATGAGATGCGGAAGAAATAATCCTACTCACAATAGCGATTTAAGTTCAAAAACCAGACGAATCCCTTGAAATATATCATCTGATCAATGTGTTGAGGTGTGGCATCCATAGTATAAGCGGAATAACTGACTCCGGACCGTTGAATTATTAGAAAAATAATGCACACCCTCCGCTTCGCGTCGTGGCCGCATCACCACCTCGGGTGTGCATTATTTTCCTAATAATTCAACGGCCCGTCGTCAATTATTCCTTACATAATTCAATGGCCCGTCGTCAATTATTCCTTACTTACAAAGTCACATAACTTGTTCTGAAATGTGTTTCATACACTCAAATGATGCCGCAAATCATGGTGCTTTATAAGAAGACATGCTATTACTTGTGATTTACAGTGTGGATGGTAGGTCCCACTGATAAAAAAAAATCCCCTTGAATTACATGGAATGAGGAACCAGAGCTTAGTTCACTCAAAAATGAAACCCTCATGTTGTTCCAAACTGCATGTACACTATTTCTTCTGAGGAACACAAATGTTGGGGGTTCAAACAACACTGGATGCCACTGACTTTCATTATGGGAGACATTTTTGTGTTCCACAGAAATATAGGTTTGATCTGACATAAGGGCGAGTAAATAAAAATTAAATTTAGATTTGAATCTCTATCATAGTCCAGAATACCGCTAAAAGAAAAAAAGAACACCTAACAACCACCCATACTCCCAAGCAACCATCTCAGAGCACACTAAAAACCACTCAGAACACCCAAGCAAAGTGGCAGAGAGATTTGCAAGCACAACGAACATTTCCTTCAGAAAAATGTAAAAATCCAGTTTCCCCATAATCTCTCATAGATAAGCAAGCACATCCCATCAGCCTCACTTCCAGCCTGAGCAGATCAGATCTAAAACTAAACGGAAGGGCAATGCTACAGCTGTTTCAGACAAGCAGAATCAATCATAACAGGCTGTATGCATCATAAACACGAGCGGTCGGCCAACTTACAACCCTAGCACTTCACTGGGACATGGCCCTAAAGCGCACATGATGAACGACTTTACAGAACCATGATTCATCATTCTGTTCGCTGCTGAATCAAACGACTTACACCAGTATATGGTTCACTCTATTTTCGGAAAGTGTGCTGCAAAAATAGTTTACAGTGTGCTCTGACACTGCATGATGAAATGAGGCGCATTCTGAGTTTATACAGATATCATAATAATTGATCATCTTCAGAACACATGAATACGTGGTTTCTGAACACTGCAATGGAAGCAGAAGCTGTGTTCAATTTTTACACCAACGTATTAAAATTTTATTTAGGTTAATTGTGTAGTTGATTGAAATAGCTCTTGCTGATTGCAAATTTAAGCAAATTATGCTAATGATTAGTCCTGATAAAATAAACATCAAAAGGAGCCCGCAAACAATTTGGTATTCAAACAGACATGGCCTACTGACTAACTAATGTGATCAGTCTTGAACAGGTTCACATGCTTAGCGGAATAATTCACACATCATTGTTTATAATGTTCCAAACTTCTGAAATAAATGAATGGGTTTTTTTTTCTCAGCAAGGATGCACCAAATTGATTAAAAAGACATAAATAATGTTACAAAAGATTTATAATTTGAAGTTATATTGAGTTATATAGTTCTTTTGAACTTTCTATTAATCAAAAATCCCTTTAGAAATGTATGAGTCCGTTTTAAATGTTGATAATATTATGATTTTTTTTAGCATTAAATCAGCATATTAGAATGATTTCTGAAGGATCATGTGAGACTGAAGACTGAAAATTCAGCTTTTTGAATATAATATATTATATATTATATTCAATAATATTTCACAAAATAGCTTTTTTTTTTTTTTTTGGATCGAATAAATGAGCACTTCTTTCAAAAACATAAAAAAATCTTTATTGACCCCAAACACTTTGAAAGGTAAGGCTCCAAAAATGATCATAAAAACACCACTGAAGCTGTCTGCATGACCTAGTACTAGATTTCAAGACTTCTTAAGACATACAATGGTTTTGTGTGAGAAAAAGTAGAAAATTCAGGCTGTTATTTCCTGAAAACATATCCCAGCTGCAGCAGGATTACACATGGATTAGCACTTTGTGATCAGTTACTGCACACGTTAAGTCAATTTGTTACTAAATATTTCTAAATCATGTTTGAATCTAAGCGTGAATGAGATTTCAGAGGTTCAGCGGAGGGAAAGGTTTTTCTGACAGGTTAGTCTACACGGTTCAGGCAACCCACTGACTTACTGACATATAGCATGACATTTGGCACTATGAACTGTCATTGTATGGAAACGAAATGTGTGAAGATTCTTCCAAAACTCTCCTTTTGTGTTCCATGCACAAAAATAACAGCATACAAGTTTGGAGTGACGTGAGGGTGAGTAAATAATGACAGAATTTTCAGTCAAAAGCGGCTTTAGGCAGAGCTAATAACGGTACGTGCAGCGCGCTTCAAATGAGTCATTAGCTCTGCCTAAAGACAGCGCAGCGCAACCTCAGAACAAATGCGTTTTGTCACTGACGGGTCTCGGTTACGAGACCACTAAACAGCGCTGTGAGAAGCATTTGCGTTTGAAGCAGAGGTTTCCGATACAAACCACAGATGTTGCTGTGATTTAAGATAGTTTAAAGGCAGATGAAACAAACAACGCTGACTAAACAACGATGACTAAACAACACTGACGTGGAAAACAGGAGAAACGTGCGACAATCCACAAATCACCAACATTTACAATGGATTTACTGCAGTAGCACTAACTGTAACATATGTACAGAGCTGGGTAGTAACTGATTACATGTAATCTGGATTACGTAATCAGATTCCAAATATCAAGTACTTGTAATTAAATTAAATTACATTTTAAAATACTCGTAAATCAGACAACAGTTACTTTTTTATGGATTACATATTTACACAATAGCAATAAATTATTCACAATTTATTGATTCTACCTAATTACTCTTTTTCATCTTTTCAGTTTCATTTCTAAAATAGCCTGCTGCTTATATAAATTCAGAAACTCTTCTAGTTTTGTGGAAGACACAGCATTTGACTACTGAATTTACAAAAATAAAAATAAAAATACAAAATTCAGGTTTAAGAACTGTTTCAACATTGCATCAACTGCAATGAACACATTAATTTTTATTTGAATTATCACTCAGTAGGTTATTTAACCATGTATTTCTGTCTTTGGAAGGCTTTTGTCTTTCAAACACATTCAAATTAAAAAAAAAAAAAAATGCTAAATTAAAACTCAAAAATTAAAAAAAACTTTTTTTTTTGTCATCTGACCCTCTTTCACCTAATATATTTATTTGAAGTACCCGAGATTTTAAAATAAATATTTTAATAATTAAGTATCACATTTACATGTTCATGGTTCTCTGACGTTGGTTATGGTTGCATGACATGCAGGTAAATAAATATTTATTTTTTTAGTACGTTTTATTTTGACTGATTTCAAAATGAATTATTTTAATTTAATATTTTTATGATTTAATTAATTATTAGCTTTTCATTAAACTCACAAACCCCCTGCAGTTCCTTCACAAACCTTGACAATGTTTAATGCACTTCATGTTGTTGTTAACAATGAATGGAATATATTTTCTCAATCTTTGTATTTTTATATTAATATGGTAAAAGATTATCCTATTTAAATTAATGTGATAAACGAGAAAGGTCAAAAGTAATCTAAAAATAATGTAAAACTAATCTGATTATATTACCTTATATTACCTAAAATGTGTAATGTAATGGATTACGTTACTAACTACAATTTTGGTCATGTCATTTGGAATCAGTAACAGATTATAATTTGTAAGTAATCTACCCATCTCTCCCTCCCTCTCTCTCTCTCTCATATATATATATATATATATATATATATATATATATATATATACACACACACACACACATACATTTATACATACACAGTGCCTTGCAGAAGTATTAAAAACCCCTTATTTTTTTTTGTTTTGTTATGTTGCAGCCTTACGTTAAACTGCTTTAAATTACTTTTTTTCCCACAACAATCTACACTCCACACACCATAATGACAAAGCAAATAACAGGTTTTTAACATCTTTGCAAATTTATTATACATAAACATAAATAACTCCATTGCATAAGTATTCAAACCCTTATCTGGGACAGTTGCAATTTAGCTCAGGAGCATTCATATTGCTTGTAGATGTTACTACACTTTGAGTGAAGTTAACCTGTGTCAAATTCAATTGAATGGGTATGATTTGGATGAAGTATTCTCAGCCAGAATAGCATGTTATCTTAAATGTGTCTATCCCTCCGAATACATACTGCAGTCTAAGTGAAGCATCTAAGGTATAATGCCGATCGATACGCATCTCGATACAAAGTATCCGATCCATTATATCAACGATACATTTGTGACATGTTAAGAATTTGTGCGATCGATTCACCCTTATCACGTACGATGCGATAATTCAGCACTTAACTAATTAGATCAAGTTTATGTGATGATGTGAAAGAAGATGCGGTGCCATTGAATGAGTTTGATTATTAACCAAGTAAAACCAAGACTTTTTTTTACAAACTGGTTTTTCTCTCAGAGCCTGAGTGTCGGTTTACAGTAGAGGGCCATTTTAGAACATATGGCACATATTGTTTAAGTATTTCAAGATGAACAGAATGTATAAGTGCAATATATACTAAAAAAAAATATTTGCACTCTTTCAACAGAAAGAAAGTTTACTATTGCACAACAAGAATTGTGATTTAACTTTTCAACTATGAAAATAAGTTTTGTAAAAATTATATTTATACTTTCTGAATATTCAAAACCTTGTCGTGAACTAGCAGTGTTATGCTGCTTTTACTTTGAAACATCACTGTCACTGTAAACAACAGGCTAATAAAAATAAAATAAAATTAAAATTTCTTAAAGTAAACAGGAGGACACCTTGTGGCCTTTTAGAATAGTGTACAGTGGTCAGTCACCTTCAGTTAAAGGTTTTTCTTCAGAAATATCAACTGATCAACATGATCAGTGTGAAGCAAGCTACGCTGAGCTGTAACTATGTCTCCAGCTGTGCTGAAAACTCTTTCAGCTGGTACGCTTGTTGCTGGGATGGACAGATATCTCTTTGCTAAAGCTGATAGTAGTGGAAGATCTACTTGCAGTCTCCACCACTGCAACACATCCCCATCCAAACCTAAAGTGTCCCTCTCTCTATATTTTAAGATTTCATCCTTAGCTTTCTCCCTGATGGTTTTTGCTGGTGGTCTTGCACTCAGGAAATCTCCAAACATCTGGTCCATGGCAGTCCTTTTCTTCGGAGGGGCATCATCTACAGAAGAGGGCAGAAGAGAGGCTTATCAGTTCTGCTAAAAATATTCCTTTAATTTACAATCTGAAAATTACTTCACTGTATTGCATCTTCACTACATACTTCTGTACATTTGTGTCATTGTCTCCATTTAAACCAACCTGTCTTGTCCTCTTTGGAAGGGCTTTTGTCGTTTTCTGTTTCAGCTGTCTGGTCCTCTTCCAATGTGCCTGTTGCCTGGTCTTCATTCGGCATTGTGTCACTGACCTCTACCTTAAAAATGCATAATATTAGAAATAAATGCATAATCATATATTATTAGTTCTAAACTGCAATAATGATCTTATTTTAAATGTTCTTACCTCTCCATTCATCTGTACCACCTCGGTTGTTATCTTCATGAATACCATATCCTTGGCATCACTGTCATCCAGAAAAGCCAGATCTTTAAAACGTGGGTCAAGTGCTGACGCACAGTGGAGAGTGCCTTCAAGATATGTATAACGGCCATCAAAGTCCTGCCTGAATCTGTCTTTCATGTGGGAAATAACCTCTAGATCACTCTCATCTGGTTGGAATTGTCTCAGCAATTTGGCTTGGATTGGAGAGATAATGGAGATGGTGGGATTTTTTTCCTCACTGAGGAGTGTAGTTGCCACTTTCAGAGGTGACATTAATTTGATGATCTCTGGGATCAGTGTCATGTCATCTTCTGTCAAACTCGCCATAACCTCACGCCTCTTTATCTTCCTGGACAGCAGGGTGTTCAGTACAGCAGGCTGCTGCTCCCAGAAACGCTCCAACATGTCAAGGGTACTGTTCCATCTGGTGGAAACGTCATGGATGAGCTTGTGGTTGGGAAGGTGTAACTGTGTCTGTATTTCACGCAGAACTTCAGTTGCCTTGGGGCTTTTGTGGAAAAAGGAGACAAGCTTCCTAACTTTCACCACCAGCTCAGAGACACTGTCCACCTTAAAGGCTTTTTGAGATGCCAAGTTCAATGTGTGGGCGATGCATCTCACGTGTGGGTCCATCTTGGCACAAGCACCAGCCAGGATCATGTTTCTGGCGTTATCTGTGACTAACGCAGGGCTCTTCTCTTCAATCTTCCACTCGCGGCACACATCCTGAAGTAAAACGGCTAGATTATTCCCTGTGTGAGCCTCGTTGAACACTCTGGTCTGCAGAACGTGGTTTTTGAGAACCCACCCGTCATCTATGTAGTGTGCTGTGACCGTTACATATGATGCTGTAGCGCACGATGTCCAGCCGTCCACTGTTACAGCAACTCTTTGGGCTTTGTGCAGAGACTCCTCTATCTCTCTTCTGCATTTGTCGTACAGAGCAGGAATCTGTTTATCGGAGAATAGCTTTCGGTTTGGTATCTTATAACGAGGCTCCAAGACATGGAGGAGGTGTTTAAAACCTTCGTTCTCCGTGACACTATAAGGCTGAATATCTTTGCAGATGAACAATGCAATAGCATCCGTTATTGCCGTAGAGCGCGCGGAACTGTTAGCAAGCGGGGCGTGGAAAAAACTTTCAATGCTTTTCTCACCACTTTTGGAGCTGGTAGCTACAGGTGAATCAGAGCAGGAGGCAGGGGATGCAGGGACACTGGAAGATGGTTCCACAACAACACCGTGGCGCCGCTTCAAGTGAGATATCAGATTAGTCGTACTGCCCGTGTATTTTACAGATGCGCGGCACATTTTACAAATTGCATCTGTCTTGTCAAGTCGTCCATCTTTCTTGTAAAATCCATAGTGTTGCCACACTTTAGATTTAAAACTCGGTGGGGAATAAATTGTCTCGGCGTCCGACATGTTTGCTTTGCTCCTCGCGCTACCTGACAATTAGGGCGCACCACTAGCTTCATCCGCGCACCTGATACATTGAATTGTAGTGTACACATCCGCAAGTCCGTTGCTAAGGCCTACTTTATGTAGGTCGATTAAATTATACTCCAAAAACAGGTTGACAACACTTGTTAATAAATAAAGAAATACATTCTATATTAAAAAGATAAGCTGTATCTTGGAAAAACCGATGCATCTCGCAAAAACCGATGCATCTCGATTTGTTTCCAAAATTTCATTCATCCTCTGCTGCTCTACCGATGCACTCGCATCGTGCACGCGCATGACCGCGTATCGATACATATCGGTTAATCTTCCCATCCCTACTGCAGTCCCTTTTGTCTTGCTCTCTCAGCTAGCTTATCCATAAGTCTTGTGGAATAAACACAACACATTAGCCTGACCACTTTGCAATAACATTCTCCCCGCTTATATTTTTAGCGCACACTGCTTGATCCACGCCCGACATTTCTCCCCTTGGGTTTTAGGTTTCAGGAAGGAAAAAATTCCACCCCGTCCAAACTTTTAGGATACCGGGTATCAGATTTGCACAATCCATACGCTGCGCTTCAGCATGTTTTCCTAAACTCGAAAGCTTGCCAGACCTCCGCGCCTAGTTACGGTTGCTAAGCGATTGGCCTGTGGCGGTTTCGGGGCGTCAGCGAAAGGGTCAATTGCACTAATAGAGTCTACTGAGCGATATGCGTCCGTGGCAATGCATTCTGGGAATTTAGGTAGCAGGGCTACAGCGGGAGACTGGATAATATAGTGAATATGAACGTTGATATTATTTAATGTTTTCTATTCTACTTAAGATCGCGTTGTAGTGGTTAAGGCTCACTTTACATCATTTGCCATAGCCCTTTGCACAGCCGATGTGAAAAACGTGCTTTTTTCAGCCTTAGAAAGCTGAAAAAGCAGAGGTATTTCCTGCAGACATTAATAGATGCCATAGCCCTTATCGATGTCTGCATGAAATACCTCCGCTTTTGATTAACGCTATGTTGATACAGTAAGCGTTAAAATCATTCCAACGCGATCTTAAGTTGAATCACATGAACATAAAATAATAGCCTATAAAATGTCTACATTCACTACGGAACTCGGATGAAAGTTAAATATTATATTATATATGGCTTAATAATTGATCTCTGTAGATTTAATATATACAGTGATTTGCATTAAACTGTAAGCCCTCACACTACAAATAAAAGAAAATCATATGGAAATATTATCTTTGACAGCTCTTTGATCCCCGGCCACTTGTTTGTAAGGATTAAGTTTCATTCATTCATTTATTTGATCGCTTGCATCATTGTTCGGCATCTCTAATAGTAAGGAATCTTCAACTTGGTTCATTATTTATTTGCATAGCATCCACAATACACATCGTTTCAAAGCAGCATACAAGTTCTGTTACCTCTATAATGGCTTAATTCTTTACACTGAGCAGATTTACTGGTCAATATTGTGATATATAACAATGATAAACGATGTTTAAGATCTAGCTATGTATTCTCCCCTTTAAAAAATAGCCACTCTAACTCTTTTGCTACTCTAGTGTTTTAGCAGTTAGCCTATATCAGTACCACTGTAGTGAAGGAGACGGAATAATGAATATTTGCAGCCTCTCAGACAAATCACAGAGCGATTTTTTTTTTTATAAAGAGATTTACATATTAGTCCGTTTTATTTCTAAGAGTATGTAAGACGGTTTTCAAAAAAATATTAATAGTAAACGGTCGGCTTTTTTCTGTGGTGATTTGAGTGTGTTTATACTATGTGCTCCTGAGCATTACCTAAAACATGGCGGAATCCAACGCAGCGCAACGTAGATTCCCAGACTCTATTGCATTTGTTACCGTTTGTGTTAATTTCTCTCATCTGAGTTGGGCTTTCTTTATTGTTTTTAATATAAAAAGTAGTATTTTTGACAAACGTAAAAGTCCTTTCATACATAAAGGATAATTGCGTTATTTAACATTTAATTAAGTAACTAAAGTTACTTGTAATGCGTTACCCCCAACGCTGATTTTAATTTTTAAGTGAATGTTTCTGGGCTTAATGTGTGCTTGTGAAAAGAGAGAGCTGTTTACTCAGTCATATTTGTTTCAGCTCATTTATTTTAATAGGTTAATTAGATCTTCTTGAAAGTATTCACCAGTGGGCCTATCCCAAGCTCTCATACAAATAATTAGACAGACACCACTTAAAGCATTTGCTGTGTTCAGTATTCAGATTTGTTGGCTCTCAGTCCTGCCAAGACTTTCTAGATCATGGGTCAATCAGGTTTGTATGCCTGGATTTGCGCAGTCTCACTACGTTCTTCCATGAACATACTGTCAAACTGTCTCAGGTTATTTGTGGAGCATCTCTTCACTGATTTTTTGCATGTTTAAAGAAAAGAAACTCTGTTATCATTCTTGCATCTTCTGACTGATTATGATGCAATGCATTTGAAATCTTATATGCAATTGAGTATCAACTGACAGCACAATGCATTCGGTTCATGTTGTAACAGGTTTAAAACAGTGTGGGTAAAGTAGACTAAATGTCTTCAGGTGAGCCATCCAAGGACTAAATCCATCTCTGGCTGAGGTTGGCTTGCTTGTTGGTGTTGGCAGGTACAAGTACGTTCACTGGGAGGAAACATTTAAGCCAGACTACGGTTTTCTACTGACTTCCAAAGTTTCTTGGGTAGTCAACACTGATCCTGTGGTCTCAGCAGATCCTTGAAGTCCTGCATGTTGTGAGGTGGGCCTCCATGGATTGGATCTGTTGATCCAGCACATCCCATAGATGCTCAATCGGACTGAAATCTGAGGTCTTTGAAGGCCAAGGCAACACCTTGAACTAGGGATACACGATATTATTGGAACCATATCGGAATCGGCCGATAATGGCTTAAAATGTGAACATCGGCATCAGCCCGATTTGAAAAAAATGTGCCGATAAGAGGAATAACTCACATGTGCTCAGGATGTGTTAGAGATAAGATCCCGTCAGCAGTGTGGTCATTCTTGAACTGAACTTTTGCCTGAATGCTGATTAGATTCACTGTTTTGGATCGCTGCATTTAATTTGAGAATGTACTTACAGAATAGCAAGTTATTTGTGCAAGAAAGTCAACAGTCACTAGCACATGCAGCAGCAGCAGCGGCAGCCTCCCCCAGGTCCTAATGCCTCTCTGGTAAGGCACTTTATTTACTTAGGGGGCGCTGTTGGCCTACTTGTAATAAAATGAAAGTAAAACACACAAATAACATTAAAGGTGCAGTAGGAGATCTTGGAAAATGCTAACTTTAGCCTGATAGCACTGAAAGCGAACGTCCCAACCTCCCTGCAATCGCCATCCAAAGCCACGGCAATTGCAGGGAAGCCAAAGGTATGCTAATACATACGCTGACAGGCAGGTAGGAAAGCCAATTAAAACGCTCAGATGGAGAGTTCTGATTGGACAAATATTTCTTGGTCTTACGGCTTCCACAGAATATATAAATACATTTAGACCACTTAACTTAATGATTGCTATCGGGATGTGAAGAGACTTTCAACCAGCCTAATAAAAAATGTTTCTGCAGACAATCACCTATTGCACCTTTATTTAATCAAAAACAATCTTAAAGCAGTAATCAGCGTCGTACATTCAAAAGTATGCTTTAATTTAAAGGTCTGAAGCTATATCTTACATGAACAAAAAATTTAAAAAAAAACAAAAAACATAACACTTGTAAATTAAATAATTTTATATACACAGATATATTTATTCATTAATGTGTAATAGTTTTTTTTATTATTTTTTTCAAACGGATTATGAAACTACTATACAAAGAGCTCTAAAAGATTTTCAGAATTTTTGCAACTCTTTTGCTTTAGAGCATCTACAATTGTTAAATCCTCAAAGAAAAATGTTAAATTTACCACTGAATTTGTCTGAAAAAAAAATGCAGTTATTGATTAATAGTTGATGTACAGTTATTTTCAGCATTCAGTATACTCTCATTATAGAAGAACTTAATTGTTTATTTAATTCTAACAAAATTATTTTTAAAAATAATAATAAAATATGATAATCGATGCACAGGAGAGACTTGATGTTTCCAAACAAAAGGAAATATATTGGTATCGACATCGGCTATCGGCCAAAATGAGTTGAAAAATGTCTGCAAAAATCCAATATCGTGCATCCCTACCTTGAACTCTTTGTAATGTTCCTCAAACCATTCCTGAATATTTTTTTGCAGTGAGGCAGGTGCATTATCCTGCTTTCATATGTGCTCTGACACCTAAAATACTACGCCGAAGGCCATGGATTCGTGTTAGAATCAGGACTGGTAAGAGATTTTTTCTGTTTTTTTGCCTTCAAACGAAACATCCAGCAAACTTTAAATCCCATCTGGGTAGCGCGCTTCACATCCACTAATGTTTAAAAATTAGGTCAGTAAGCAGAGAAGAAGCTGTTCGAACGCATTTGACCACATGAACGTCTACACTACATAAGCGATCCAGTTAAATGCTTTTTCAACTACCTCTGGAAGCGGCCAAAAGTGGACAAACTCAAAACCTTTCAGACCCCATTTACACCTGTATTTAGCATTGCTCACTTATGAGTGGATCAACAAAAATGGATCTTTAACACCAAGAATAAACAGGGCCCAAGATCTTTTCGCTTGCCCATTTTTCCTGCTCCCAAAACATGAAATTCAAGAACTGCAGGTCACTTGTTGCCTAAAATATCATATCCCTTGATATGTGCCAGTGTAACAACATAATCAACGTTATTCACGTCACCTGTCAGTGGTTTAAATGTTGTAATGTGTTTTCTACCTTGAGGCCTACAATGTTAGCCTTTCAAACAATATTTAGTTTCTTGAATTCAAAAGTGAACACCTGATCTGAAAGTTAGTTTGTACATGCAACAACAGTCCTAGATTACAACTAATACATGTCAGAAGAAGGATGTCACTTGATAAAACAGCTTTCAATAAAATATTAATGAAAATGTGTCCTAAATATAACAAAATAACACACATCAGCGTTATAAATGTCAAAGAACTAGATCTCTACTGTTATAGACAGAGAGACACAAAAGCACAGCTCAAAGTCTCAATGGATGGCTGAAGAGCAAGAGCACAGCACTTTGTGGCTGGACTTTTAGGATAAATAATTAATTGTGTCTGATGTTATTGGGAAACAGGTGGCTTGCAGGAAGCAGATTTCAAGTAGTACACCAGGTTCAATGTGTTCCGTCTCCAAGGCAGCGTCCAAAATTAACTTTTTCCCACACCAGTCAACAGTGGGTGAGTTGAGAACATTTGAAAGCCAAAAATACCTTTGACCATGAAACTGCATTTTGGCTTGTTAAAGTTCAGTTGATCTAATATCTGATATACAGTACTGTGCAAAAGTCTTAGGCCACAAGTATTTTCACCAACAAAAAATGGTTTGAAATCAGTTATTTCTATCTTTTTCTGTAGTGTGTCAGCAGGAAATATCAGTTTACATTTCCAAACATTATTTTTGCCATTAATTGTAATAATCCAGTGAGATTTTTGTTTGCACAAGGAGTCTGAAACAGCCAGTGCTCCACACAGAGATCTGATCACATCATCATCCAGTTCGTCTGGAATGACATGAAGAAACAGAACAAACTGAGACAGACTAAATCCAGAAGAACTGTAGCAATGTCACCAGGATGCTTCAAGAAACCTACCTGCAAAGCTACAGTACTGTGAAAAGTTTTAGGCACTCGGGTAAAAATGCTGTAAAGTGAAGATGCTTTCAGAAATAATGCCATAAAGAGATTTTATCAATTAACTTCTATTAACTAAATTAAATCAACATTTGGTGTGAGCACACTATGCATTTAAAACAGCCTTTGCCCCATGTGCACTTGCGCACAGTTTTTCAGGTAGCTTTGCAGGTAGTCCTCTTGAAGCATCTTGGAGACGTTACCACGGTTCTTCTGGATTTAGTCTGTCTCAGTTTGTTCTGTTTCTTCATGTCATTCCAGAAGACTGGATGATGGTGAGATCAGATCATCTGTGTGGAGCACTGGCTGTTGTCAGACTCCTTGTGCAAACAAAATCTCACTGGATTATTACAATTAATGGCAAAATAATGTATTTTTATCATATAAACTGTTATTTCCTACTGACACACTACAGCAAAAGATAGAAATAACTGACTTAAAACCATTTTTTTGTTGGTGAAAATACTAGTGGCCTAAGACTTTTGCACAGTAGTGTATTTCTGCATGTTAGTTGCATCACTACTTGTTCTAGTGAACTTTCCCATAACACATCCCGACTGATCACGTTAGTTGAGTATCGTAAACGTTTACATGACATGAGATATAGTCACATGCGTTTCTGACTACCACCATGTGGTTTCAGTGATGCGATCTGATGACAAGACGTTTTGGAACCCATTTACACCTGTATTTAGTATTGACCATTTGTGATCCAATCGCAAAATCATGTTAACACCAGGTGTAAACTATTTAAATGACTATATTTAATGCTGAATATAATATATGATAATGCAATGCAGAAATACAATTTGTTGGTCACAATGTCAAATGTCTGAATTTACCAGCAACTTAAAATGGATTCTAAATTATTATTCTATATATGTTTCCCATTTTAACTATTTTTATTGTTGTTTTGTTTAAAGTAAGAGTATTGTCTCATGAGATCAGTATTGTGTATTAAACTGAATCGTGGCATGAGTGTTTTGTTCAGAAAATTGCCTTTGATCTAATCATGCACATGGTGCAATTAAAGTCTGCAATGCGTGAATATTACTTTTATTAGAGCTAACAGTGAAAATAGGTCAACAGATGGTTGTGGTGTATTCCAGGTATACAGCCGTCATTACTGGTGAAGGTAGATGTGTAGATTGCCTCAAATTCATTAAAAGAAATTTAAAAACAGAAATACAAAACCAAATTATTTTAACTTTAAAACTAGGCACAAGATCTTACAGCAAAAGCCAATTACTCATCGCTTTTTTGCCGCCTTGTTTGTCGATCAGTGAAAAGCAGGCCCAATGACTGACCACATAAACAGAAACAACATGATCAGAAGATGGCCAGCATCCAGTTCCTGCACAGTCAGGAGCTGGGAGAGAGAGGTAGCTGGCATATGTCACCATATTGGACACGCTTCTCAGATCGGCTGCCTTTTCACAGGAATAATCTCTCTAAAGAAACTGCGCACACGACTGTATTTCTCATCGTCTTCACTAAGCGAGTATTAGGCTGCATGATCGTTTCTGTGTGGCCTAGTTTCCGTCTCTGATGTGTCTTGAAAGCTCCAAGCAGATCCAAAGGCAAAGGAAAAGAAACACACACACTCACACACATCCACTTAGAGGAAAGCACTGAGGAATGGAGGATTCGCCCTGTAAAGGGAACCTCTGTGACAAGCATGTTTTTAAGTGTGTTTTATCTCTGTTCGCATGAAAAGTCTCAACTGAAGTCCGATTGAGAAGCTACTAGCATTGATACACATTTTACTTCTCTCTTACACCGTTTGGCAAGTGGTCTGGCACTTTGCTGCCAACATGTAATCCCTCTATTGTACGCAGTCACAAAAGGAAAGAAGCATCGGCACTAAAGGAGGAAGTTAAATGTCATTCAAGTGCACACTCAGTAGGCAACTAAAAATCAAAAACAGGTACAAGTAAGACTGGGCGATAGAGACAAAATATTATCACCAAATTTATTATCACCGGCATCAGTATCATATTTTTACTAGTGCTGTCAATCGATTTAATAAAATGAACTAATTAATTGCACATTTTCCTGAAATTAATCACGATTAATCTTGATTAATCCCAACTAAATATACCTTTATATTGCAATAATTTCACATTCAATCTTAAATTTAATAGAGAAATAACAAAGACAGTATATTTTAATATTTGTTTAATGGCATCTTTTTATGACTGAAGGTGAGTATCACTGATACCAATACTACTGGTGTCTCTAGCAAATTGTTCTTTTTTTCCTAATATGTAACCATTGACTAGCCATTCAACATCACAGTATAATTAAGAGCTATCAGTTTTAACTAGGGCTGTCAGTTTAACACGTTAATTTAATTAGTTAGAAAAAAATAACACGATTTTAACGCAGTTAACGTACTGGCCCAGCGCCCAGGCCTTTACATCATCTTACATTTCATACAGTTGACTGTTGACAAATACGATGCAGGGCAATAACTCCATAAATGCAGTTATGCCCTAAATTTCAAGATATTGGTGCAAAAATGCCCCTGTATTTATATCATACGATAAGCAATATCACAGGAGCAGCGAAAGTGTATCACAGGAGTGCTGTTTGTCCCGAACATCATTTTATACAAAAGGAACGCATTTCAGCGTGTATTTGATGGTAGTTTCTGTCAAATGAAATTGTGTAAAGCTGCTGAAGTGACTCTCGGAGCAGCTCTGGAGATGAAGTTGATGTGTTCAAATCCTCATATATTGAGATGCAAAAACACTGGAAACACCGCAAGCATCACGTGTTTGAGTTTGTGTGTGTGTAATAGACGAAACCATACCATTCATTCAGGTTGAGAGACAAAAAAAATGCAGACTTTTTAGCCACATGCACTAACTGGCTGTTGTCCCCCATATCTACTGTGTGAAATACTGTTAGACTAATCCATATCGAGTAAAAATATCCAGAGCTTATCATCATTAACATAAAAATTCATCTCAAACGCAATATATGCATACTAGGTACGAGTATGCATACATAAAGACAACAGCAGCAGGCTAGCTATGCCTGGCCACTTTCACAAGTTTAGCTTACTAATTATTTGCGTTTAAGGCGAGCATCAGATTGCGTTATGCACATGAAGAAGATGTGCTGAATGTAGGGATGCGCGGTATACCGGTATTGAAAAAATACCGGTATTTATTATATTTCAAACGGTACGATATCATAATTTTGCTCAATTCGGTATTTCATACGCTGCAGTTGCGAGATGCACCTGTA
>JAFVLL020038773.1:0-17071 GCA_021397915.2 Tor tambroides
TGCGTCCCAATGTGCATACTATCCACCCTATCTGCCCTAAATAGTATTGAAAATTACTAATATCACATAGAATTTAGGATGGATAGTGTGCACATCGGGATGCAGGCAATGATAGATTACCTTCTGCTGCGATGACGGCAAGAAGTTGGAGTCAAACCTTATCAAACGATTAATTTGCGTAAAAAAAATATGAACACGTTAAAATTTTTAGATTAATCGCATGCGTTAACGCGTTAACGTTGACTTTAACTTTAACTAAAATTTAAAATGTATAATATAAAAAATCCTAAATATTCATAAAAACTATAATATCCCAGTGATACTAAAATAACACCTTTTCCCAATGATTTTGAGTAAATATAATATAGAATCAATTCAATTATGTAACAGACATTGGTATCTAGCTTTCTAGATCATCATAAGAAGCTGCAGAATGTATTGCAACGACAATCAAAATTTCAATCAATATATCGGATAAGGGAAATGTTGATGACAAATATAAGCATATTTTATATATGTATCTTCAAGACATTTATATTTCCAACTGAGATTCATATTATTAATTTAGAAACAGTTTTCCATTTTGTATTTCACTCAGGTGTGTGTGCATTGATTTGGTGTGGAGGAGCACCGGATGGCGTCCAGGAGCAATGAGCTCAAGCAGCCTCCTGTAACGCTCTATTAACTCGCGTCAAACCGTGTTCTACCGTGCTAACATTACAGCATGAGTATCTGCTGAGTACGACTGATTCAGGGATACGTTAGAAACCACCTCTCAGACTGATCTATGTCTCAACTAAACCCTCCATCTGGAAAAAATCACCCTCCATTAATCACCACTGAGCTCACGGTTCAAGAGCAATTTTACAACTCAATGTTAATTAAATAGAGTAACTCGTCGCAGGTTAAAATCCCCGACATCTGTTCACGATAGTCATTTCATAAATTAATATTTTACAAAAATGCCCTTTCGTATATTAATAGTAACCTAAAAGGGCAAAAAGCCCCATAAACCGCCAGTGACATAATCCATAACAACCTCAGTATGACCTCACACATTACACATCCCCAGAGCAAAATCTGCTTAAATGTCCAAATTACATGAGCATCGAATAATCACATGCTTGATTTCAAAGCATTTAAACATTAGATGTTCTTACATAACTGTTGTGTTGTCTTTGGGCCATTTTTGACAGCTTTTTGGTTAACAATACACCATAAATACTGTAATTTTTCCTACTGGAAACAAGTTTTTGTTATTTTTTTTAATGGCGTAATACACTTTGGGTCTAAATAGAAATATGATTTCTCTTGCTTATTTGGAATAAAATTGTACACTGAAAAAAAATATTGCTGTAGAAACAGTTTTCACAAATTATTACAAAAACTGGCAAATAACACTGAATTAAATGTGAAATTTTCACTATTTTTAGTGAAATAGTATTTTCTTGTGAAATATTCTGTTTTATTTAAAACTTAAAAAATCTTTTTTTTTTACGGACGTGGCCTAACAGCACTACTTTTTCCCATCAATTTGTTTTTATTTTTTAGCGTGGCTTGTGGGAAGCTTCAGCCTCATTGGACGTTGCAACCATGAGGTCATTAACCACTGAAAATAAATAAAAATGGTGTAGGACTTACTTTGAAACAGTTTTCACGCAGAAGTTGCTAGTAAAATTCACAATTAATTGCGAAAACTGCAACGTAAATGCATTGAATTAAATGTTAGAACACTTTTTTCCATTGGTTTGTTTTTATTTTTTTGCAGGATTGTTTCTGGGAAGCTCTGCCCTCACTGAAAACTCATTGGACGTTGCAACCATGAGGTCATTAACACTGAAAAAGAATTGAATAATTTGGTTTGAAACTATTTTCCCTCAGAAATTGCTAGTAAATGTCAGAAACGGCAAGTAACGTGAAATTTTCAGGGATTTGTTGTTTTCTGATGAACAACAGTACATATATGGAGATTGCAGTCATCAGAGGTCATTTGCATGTCTTAAAGGCACAGTAGCAGACGTTTTAAATATGAGAGTCAAAGAGAAGGTGGAAAATAGTCACGTAAAACTAAATTGCGACTTATTTTGGTTGGGGAAACGTAGTGTAATCTGTGTACTTCATTAAAAAGTGCTTTAAAAGTGTAAAAAGCCTCTCCTTTAACTTTATACGGTTCATCCCTCTGTAATTATATACCGCGGACGAAGCTGTAGCGCAGCAGTCGTGATGTTCGACAGAGTCAGTGTGTCAAATACAGACAGGGGTTCAAACTCTGTCTGGGAGCTAATTAGTCACACTTCATTATGAGTCTGACTGAAGGTGATTGTAATAATTACACTGAGGTTTCCCTGTTTATTCAGTCACATGAACCTTTGACGGTGGCTTCTCCGAAAGAAAAAACCAAAGGTCATTGTTGCTTTTCTGCACAATAATAAAGCCGATCTGAGGAATCTCTTGAGGTAATGGGCCAGAACCATGTAAACAGCAGAGTGCGCGTCATTAACACCAGAAACGAGAGGCCACCTCGTGTCATTACAGGCTGCTTCGCCAAACAGCTGTAGCACATTATGGGATATATGAAGCCCGACGGGGATGACAGAGGAAACCCTTAAGCCTGGTGCACTTTTTTTTCACATTATGCGGTGAGATTTTGGGGAAAAGCCAAGATAGACTGCATAGCATCTTTTATCACTCTGTGTTCTACACAGAAAATGATAGAAGCAGCATAGCATCTGGAGTCTGTCGTGGTTGGGTGAACGTCTAAACACACTTGAGGTAATTTTAATAGTAAGATTGTAATGTTAAAGAATGATAACTTTAGGTAACACTTTAGAATAAGGTCAAGAGCTTTAAATGTAGTGCAATACAGCAGGCATTAAAGGTATAATGGTAACGTACCTCGGTTTTAACGTCACACTTCGGTATGGTTTCGTTACAGCAGGGGGGAAAACTAAACCTAAAATTGCTTTTTTTTATTAAACAGTGGTTTACTGAACAAATTGCTCTTTCTTTCTTTAAATAAATTCAATTATAATTAAAATTTTCTTATGGATAAAAATCTACCTCTGCTTATGCTAATAGGGAGCCCTTTTACATTATTGTAAGGTTACAGTTAAAAACAGAGCCCAAACTTTATTTACTATTTATTTTTAAATATAATAATCAACGCTCAACTCATCAATTCGTTGTTGAAATATATTCATTTACACAGTGGCTGTCATAACTTGTTTCATAACAGATATATTTAAATATACATTAAATAATTAAGACATCACTGCCAGGTAAAGTAAAATATAATGCGTATAGTCTAATATTTAGTCAAATGTTCTTCTCTAAATAGGATGCATATATTTGTAAATTAATATTCTGACTTTTTTATCACAATTCTGAGTTTCCGTCACAAAATTCTGATTTT
The DNA here is from genome assembly GCA_021397915.2 of Tor tambroides. Taxonomy (NCBI): domain Eukaryota; kingdom Metazoa; phylum Chordata; class Actinopteri; order Cypriniformes; family Cyprinidae; genus Tor; species Tor tambroides. Next base: position 3,413 of record JAFVLL020038773.1, read on the forward strand.
TAGTTTCCGCCAATAAATAAAAAAGGTAATTGCTCTCACAATTCTAAAAAAAAAAAAAAAAATTGCTGGGATTGTAAGATATATACTCAGAACTATGCAGAAAAAAAAAATCTGAATTGTGAGATTAATTGTTGCAACCAATGATTGATTGATTGATTGATTGATTGATTGATTGATTGATTGATTTATTTATTTATTTATTTATTTATATTTTTTATCCTGTGGCAGAAACAAGCTTTCATAGCATATCATATAGATCTAATTTTTATTTTTTTATTTTTTACTCTTTACTTTAATTTCTGTGCTCCTATTGGTTTTCATTAGATGGTTGTCATAGCAACAGTCACACTGCAGGACTGTGACCCAAAATTTCAGTCAAAACATCTACATCCGAAATTCATAGCAAAGAAGGAAAATTTGGACCTTGGTGAGCATGTCACACTCTTAAATAAATCTTGTGATCTTAATATTCTCAAAATGCATCTCGGATAGCAAATCATACAGTGTATGTCAAGACTTGTTTGATTCATAGGCAATTAGAGTCAATTTTTAACCAGATACAAGTATTTTAATCTTTACGAATGTGTTTTGGGGCTTTGTGAATTTAGTTTAAAATATAGTTTGTAGTTCCATCTCTTTCATTTTATTCAGTCACACAGAGCTGTTGTTCTAAATATCAGTATTTGTTTTTTATATAAGTTTAATCTCCAAGAAGACTTTTTTTCCTTTTCTCCTGGAACAATCTGGGACAATGTATAATATAAGTGAAATAAATAATGATTTTTATTAAAAGCAACGTAATATAAAAATCACCCACATTTACCGTCTTAATAAATGTGCATAGTCTTATGTGTACGATCCATCAGTACATTATTCTAAAGAAAACTAATGCTTTTCATAATCAAAATATATTGACTTTCTTCACATCTGAAATTACTTTTGCTAATAATATCATAGTCTAATTATTAGATGATAATCATATCATGTTGCCTTCTAAAGAATGCAGCTCCAACGCTAATTAATATTAATTTATTATTAAAGCAGAATCAGTGATTGGTCGATATGATAAGTCACCGGTCACAGATCTAATTGTGTAATTGTGCACAGATTTAATTTCCTCTGTTTTCTTCCACATCCGAAAAGCTGCCAATGGAAAGGAGCAACTGTTCATAAAAACCTTCGAAAAGTGCAAAACTTCAATTTCCTTCGATCTGCATCTGTCTTTGCTCATCTCTCTCTCCGTCGGTCGCCGCAGCTCTGCTCTTCTGGTCTCATCTGGGCGTGTGTGTTTGGCTCTGAAGGTCTGCTGGGATGTTGACGGCGCTCTTCAGGTTGACTCGGCGTTGCGTAAACAGAGATTAGTGACCATACTGGCTCTTAATTAATGTCAGAAAGCTGCCAGGGGACACACCAGGCCATCAAATATTAATCTAGACAGTCCCCGCAGCAGGCCAGCCCTCCACTCAGAGGGTTCCAGCGGGTGTGTATCACCATGATGTGCCGTCGCATGTGGTCCAGAGGGATCGCTGAGTGTCATGACAGATCAAATGATGCAATGGAACTGAAGGGGGGGGGGGTGCGAGACGCCAGTGAAACATTCAGATGATGGCCTGTGAATGTCTTTCTTCAGACCCCGCCGACGGCTCATAATGAGCCTATGTTTCATTCTGAGGGATCACGTCCACGTCTGACAGAGGTCTCAATGTCATCGGCTTCTTGCCTGTCTGTAGCGTCTCTGATCTATTGGACTATAAGAATGACATTGTGGATTTAAGGTTGATTTTTTTATGTCGTAGACTTTAGACATGGTACTTTAGGGTTAAAGAGCTAAGGGTTTAAGATTAGATTTGGTCTTCAAGGTTGTAGACAATATAGTTTAGGGTTTACATTTAGTCATTTGGTAGATGGTTTTATCAAAAGTGACTTAGAAACAGTAATGGTCAAAAAGGGTTAGGTTTAGTCTTGGATCGTAGACTTAAAGGTTTAGGGTTGAAGTAAGGAGTTTAGACATTAAATTAGTTTTGGATTGAAGTAAGGAGTTTAGACATTAAATTGGTTTTTGTTTTAAAGGTTTTGTTTTGTTTTTTGGCTTTGGAGTTTAGGGTTTAGGCTTTGGAATTTAGACATTCAGTTTTTGTTTTAAAGGTTTTAGGATTTAAATGTGTTTAAGACTTAGTTAAAAAGTTCAGGATTTGGATTTGGTCTAAAGGATTTTGTTTTTTGTGTTTTGTTTTGCTTTGCTTTGCTTTGTTTTGTGGCTTTGGAATTTAGACATTAATTTAGTTTTCGTTTTAAGGGTTTTGTTTTGTTTTGTTTTTTGGCTTTGGAGTTTAGGGTTTAGGCTTTTTTAAGTGTTTTAAGTGTTTATGTTCAAGTTTTAGGATTTAAATGTAGTTTTAAGGGTTTAGGTTATTACTGATGGAGTTTTGGGTTTAAAGTAAGGCATTAAGGGTTTAGGGATTTAGTCATTTTGTAGAGGATTTTATTGAAAGTGACATAAATGATCAACATCACAAGCAATCTCTCTTAGAAGAGCCAACAATACCACAATTTTAGGAATGGTTTTAGGGTTTAGCGTTACATTTGCTATTTACTGTTTAGATTGTAGACTTTGTGGTTAAAGGTTTAGGATTGAGGTTTAGAGTTTATGTTCAAGTTTTGAAATTTAAAAGTGTTTAGGACTTAGAGTTAAAGAGTTCAGGGTTTGGATTTTGTCTCAATGTTTTTTGTGGGCTTTAGAGTTAGAGTTAAAAGGGTTTTATGACTTTGCTTAGATGTTAATTGAGTTTTTAGAGTTTAGGTTGTTGCTGTTGGAGATAAATATTACGGGTTTGGGATTTAGGTTTAGTATTCAGGGTTTAGGTCGTAGAATTTATAGTGTAGGTTTTAAATTTAGTGATTAGATGCCTTTTATCGCAAGCCATCTCTCATACAAGAGCCAACAATACCACAGTTTTAGGATTTCAGAGATAAAGGGTATAGTATTAAGGTTTAAAGTTAAAACATTAGATTAAGTTGTAAGGGTCAAGTTTTAGGATGTATGTGTTTAGGACTTTTAAAGGAGTTTTAGGATGTTTAAAGGTTGGTTTTAGTGAAAGGTATATTATTTTTAGGCTTTGGAGTTAAAGAATTGTGATTTCGGTTTATGACTTAGTTTAGGCATAGAATTAGGACAGAAATTTAGTTTTAAGGGTTTAGGTTGTTTTTGTTGGAGTTTAGGGTTTAGTCTTATTTAGTCATGTAGTAAATGCTTTTATACAAAGTGACAAATGAAGAACATTGCAGCAATATCTCATACAAGAGCCAACAATACTGCAATTTTAGAATTCTATTTCATGTTTTAGAGTTAAAGATTAAAGGTTTATGGTTAGATTGAGTCTTTGGTTATAGGCTTTAGAGTTAAGTTTTAGAATTAGAAGGATTTATGTTGAAGGCTTTGGAGTTTCAATTTTAGGTTACTGAAGTTTAGAAATGAGGATTAAAGGTTTAAAATTAAGTAGCCATGGTTTAGAATTAGATTTCATCTTCAGGATTTCGGTTGTATGTCTTAAGAGTTTTACAGGTGTAGGATGTAGATTTAGTGCTTATGGTGTTTTGTAGTGTTTGTAGATTTTTTTTTTCCACCTTTTTAAATTTAGTCAATATTTCACCATTTCATCAATTTAGTTAATTTTAGTCTGATTAAATTGTTTTATTTCCCTAAAGTTCAACAAAATATTTTATATTTGAATATTTTATTTTATTAAATAAATGTTAATCTTTTAATATATGTATGTATATATATATATATATATATATATATATATATATATATTTGTCTGTGTCTGTGTCTTTGTGCGTGTGTGTCTGTGTGTGTTTGTGTGTGTATATCAGAATCAGGATCAGAATGAGCTTTATTGGCCAAGTATGTTTACATATACGAGGAATTTGTTGTAGTGACAGAAGCTCCACAGTGCAACAGAAAGACAGTGACAGGACACAGATAATAAAAGAATAATATACAAATACACAAATAGACAATGTACAAAACAGCAAAAACACAATATATAATATAGACAATTATGTATTATGTACAAGTCAAGTATGTGCAAATTTGAAATGAGAAATAAAATAAAATAAAATAAGTGAGTGTGGTGAATGGATAATGTATAATAGTTGTGGTTCCGCGTTTATTGTCGAGTGTTCATGAGATGGATTGCCTGAGGGAAGAAACTGTTTCTGTGTCTGGTCGTTCTGGTGCTCAGTATATGTAAAGCTTTGTGAATATCTTGGGGTGTATTTTCTTGTCTCGTCATATTTTCATGAGTGGTATTTTTAATTAAAACTCTTTATTTATCGCCATAATCCACATTTTTCATCTTGTCTTCTTTATCATTGAAAAATCAAAAACCCTCTGTTAATGAGCACATTTGATTATATTGACACTATAGAATGAACAAATAATGACTTCATATTTGACAACAGTGTTCACATGTTTTTATCATCTCGGAGAGGATTTAACAGGTTCTGTAGCTCTCAGTAATGTTGGGGCTTTTATTAATTATAACGCATAAAGGTGAAGTTAAGGTGCCGGAAGAACTGTCAACAACTGTTATCATTAGCACTATGATTGGTGGGATTAAATGAGTAGAGATGTGGGGCTGCTGTTGTTGTTGTTGTTGGTGCAGTGTGTCTTTAAGAGGGGGCGACGGAGCAGAAAGGGTAGGAGTAGATTTGTTAGCTTGGTGATTAATACCGAACCCATCTGAATAGCAAAGCTCAGAGTGTGGGCACCACGTTTAATTGGCCTGTTTGAGACACGACCTCACAGGAAAAAGTGGCAAGACTTATGTCTACAGGATACACACGTACACACACACACTCATCCTCATCCTATTTCCTTTCCTTCATCTCTGATGTCATTCAGCTGTTTGTGTATTATAGAGGTAGGAAGCATTAACAATTTACGAGGTTTGCTTTAGTGCGCCACGGTCTTGTGGCTCTCAAGGTTATGGAATACGGCGATAATGATCTTGTTCTACATTGATCTGCTGCCGTCATCCCCGGGTTTATATTTTTTTCTACATCCTGTTTGTCCAGCACATGAGTATCAATAAAATTAGAGCGGATGGATCTGGTAAAGTGCATCCTCGGATCATGAAGCCAAGCGGGTTTACTGGTTACTCCGGTCCATGTGGGTGATTGATAGTTTCTGACACACCCTGATGTTCTCTGCAGCTTCAGAAGAACCTTGCTTCAGTTACATTTATTTAAAAGGGTAGTACACTCAAAAAAATGAAAATTCTGTCATCATTTACTCACCCTAAAGTTTTTCCAAACCTGTATGAGTTGCTTTCTTCTGTTGAATAACAAAAAAAGATATTTTAAAGAATGTTGGTAACCAAACGGTAGCCATTGACTTCCATAGTATGAAATAAAATCAATGGAAGTCAATGGGTACCAGCAACTGTTTGGTATCTATATTCTTCAAATATCTTCTTTTGTGTTCAAGAAAGCAAATCATTCAGGTTTGGAACAATTTGAGGGTGAGTAAATGACAGAATTTTCAGTTTTGGGTGAACAAAATTTGGTTCTAAATTCTGAGTGGTTGCTAAGGTGTTAATGTTCCGTTGCATAAGTGTTCTGAGTGGTTGTTAGTACACTGCTGTAGGGTTGCTAAGGTATTCTGGGTGGTTGCTAGGGTGCTGCTGTCCTGCTGCTGAAACATTCTGAATCATTTTAAGTGTGTGGCTATATTGTATGGTTGCTAGGGGGTTCTGGATGGTTGCCAGGGTGTTACTGTTCCACTGATAAAGTGTACTGAGTCGTTTTTAGTGTTCTACTACGTTTATGGTTGCTAAGGTGTTCTAGTTGGTTGCTAGGGAGTTGCTGTTCCATTGATAAAGTATGTCGAGTGGATGTTGCTATATAGTTGCTAAGGTGCTCAAAATGGTTACTAGGGTGTTACTGTTCCATTATCGTGTTATTGCGCTGATACTTTATATAGTTGCTAAGGTGTTCTGGCTGGTTGCCAGGGTGTTACTTTCTACTGATAAAGTATTCCGAGTGGATGTTGCTATACAGTTACTAAGGTGCTAAAAGCGGTTGCTAGGGTGTTACTATTCCATTGACAAAGTATTCTGAATGGATTTTGCTAAGGTCCTGAAAGCGGTTGCTAAGGTGTTACTATTCCATTATCATGTTATTGCGCTGATACTTTATATGGTTGCTAAGGTATTCTGGTTTGTTGCCAGGGTGTTACTGTTCCAATGATAATGTATTCAGAGTGGATGTTGCTATACGGTTGCTAAGGTGCTCAAAGTGGTTGCTAGGGTGTTACTATTCCATTGTCATGTTATTGCACTGATACTGTATACAGTTGCTGAGGTGTTCTGGTTGGTTGCTAGGTTGTTACTGCTCCATTGTCATGTTATTGCGCTGATACTGTATATGGTTGCTAAGGTGCTCTACAATGTTACCAGAGAGTTCACTTCCACATCTCTATGATAGTCTATAAAATTTTTCTTGTTTTATCATCCATCAGACAAAAATTGCAAGTTTGATCGCTTAGGAAAGTCATAGCACACAACAAAACGCACAATTTGAAGCATGTCTGAAGCACAAACAGTCAGTGGGCAAAGTTTTGAATAATTTACCATTAATTTGTTCTCGAAAGAATCCAATGAGAAATGTTCATATTAAAATTTTTAACTTTCAATTGCAGACATTAGTATCTTGGCAAATATGAAGAAGACATTCAAGATCACTAGGAGAACAATCAGGAGATTCCAGCCTCCATTTGCTCTCCATTTAAAGTCATCGCCGTCTAGGAGAAACAATTGAGATATTAAGGACGTCTCTGTCAGGATTTGTCTCGCCTATGATCACATTTGATCAATATGAATGAAAACAAGCACTTTTTCTATACGTATGCAATGCTTGTTTTGTCTCATTTCTTTCTCATCTCTCTCTCTGATCCATGGCCCCCTTTATGTGCAGCGAGAGTTTAATTCCGATCTGAGCAGCGGATCAGTTAGTGATCCTAGAGCTGAGAGATATAAATTCATTTCCAATGTCCCCCCCTCCTGTTCTCGCCTGGTTTCCACGGCAACAGCAGAGAGATGGAGGGCAGTCTATTGGCTGTAAAATCTCATGGTGCACTAATGAAAATGCTTCAGGAAGTGTACACAAAAACACACACAAGCTCATTGACAAAAAAGTCACTTTTACTGCTAGTATTATGTCTTTTTACAATGTAAATACAATGGTAGTCTTTGAATTACCTATGCATAATATGTAAATACTATGGTACACACCCAAGTACCATAGTATTACTATCTGACATTGTCATAGCACTTTGCCATTGTACTTTAAGTGAGGCCAGTAACATCAAAGAAAACTGTCCTGAGACGAGACACAACGAGAGATTTGGTTCTTCTGATGGTGGGAAATGTTTTTCAGCTGTCTGTGAGATGTTTACCTGACAGCCGAGCTGTTTACACCACAACCAGAAGACATTTTGGACAGGAGACATTTTTTGCTTACATGCGTCTGTGTAGTCATATATGAGGCGCTGGTTTAAAATGGTGGCTTCTATGCGCAGAGAAACATGAAATATTGAGATAAATATAAACCTCTGGAGCGTAAATATCAGAGTGTGACACAACAGCGTGTCTACCTTCAAAACAATGAGCTCTAAGGAATATAGAGTGATTTTTATGGGCTTCACTGCCTGCTGGGTAAACATTCTGTCTCCTTAACGCATTCAAAACTCAATAATGGAATAAAAGAAGTATGTTGGCGACAGAAAATTATATATTAACGTCAACAAATGAAAATTGACCCCATTTACTTTTGTAACGTACGTTCTCGGTGTCATTGTGCGTGACCCGTTGGTGTGTTTTTCCAGAGGAGAGAATGTTTATCTTTGTAATGTTTTTCATCAGAATGTAAGAACTTGCTCATCCTCTGAAACAGATTTCCTTTTCGGATGATGTCACAAATCCTTCTTGCTTTTCAGCCCCTCGCTTTCAATCACCTGACTTCGTGCTGGTATGCAACACATTTTTTTACAATTCAGTCCGTTCCTGATTGATAAAATCAAGTTCTTCTATACGTATTTTTCATTGGAAATCCTTTTTCATGCCAGATCACTGAAGTAAAATGTTTTGTGCTGCTCAGTGAAGATCCAAATTTTGTTGAAATCTTACAACAGTTTTATTGAAATATGATCAATTATGATAAAGTGTTCATTTTATAGATATTTTCCTTAAATATGATCAATAATGTATAGTTAAATCCATTTTTTGTTGATTTCTGTATATTTTCTAGATTTAAAGTCTGATTCTGTTGAAATAGGCCGTTTTTATAATAATTGAATTCAAATATGATCAATTAAGGATGATAAATTCCATTTTTGGTTGAATTATGACTATTTTCCAAAGAATTATAATTGTACTTGATTATATTTGCAGTCTAATTCTGTAGAAATCTGTCAGTTTTCAAATAATTTTATTCATGTATGATCAATTAAGTATATTAAGTCCATTTGTGTTGAATCTTTATATTTCAGAAATTTAATTTTACTGATGGATTATATTTAAAGTCTAATCATAATCCTGAGTTTATAATAATTTTCATTAAATAAGAACAGTCAAGTTAAATCAATTTGTTAAATTCTGTGTGTATTCTAAGAATCATAATTTTATTTATATTTGATTGATTATATTTCAAGTGTACAGTAACTCTGTTTAAATCTATAGTTTACATAACAATCATTTAATTGTGATCAATTAAGTATGATTACAGTAAATCCATTTTTGTTGAGTTATGTATATTTTCAAAGAATTTTAATTATAGATTATATTTAAAGTCTAATTCTGTTGACACCTGCAGGTTTTATAATAATTGTCATTAAATTTGATCAATTAAGTACGATTAAGTCAATTTTGGCTTAATTCTATGTAGTTTTCTAAGAATTACAATTCAGTTTATACTTGATAGATTATATTTCAAGTGTAATTCTGTTTAAATAGGTTTAAATGATCATCAATTAAATAAGTCAATTTTTGTTGAGTTCTGTATTTTCGAAGCATAATTATACTTATTGATTATATTTAAAATCTAATACCGTTGAAATCTGTAGGGTTATAGTCATTTAATTAAATATGATCCATCTAAGTATGATAAGGTCTGATTCTGTTGGTTTTATGATAATTTAGTGCAGAACTGAGGCAGTTTGCTGAGCGTGGAGCAGCCTGCACAGATGATTTCTTTAGACGGTCCTGACAGCATTAGAGAGCAGAGCAGCGCAGCAGAAAAATCAATAGAAGCCTGGATAATTGATGCTCAGAGTGTGTATGAAGGTCAAACACGACTGCTGACTTCATGATGCGCAGATTACACTCCGCTGTCTGATATACTGGGATATGCTGATCAGAATAAACAAAAACTCCTGCGCTTTTCAAAAACGAAAACACGTGTACAGGACACGTACTCTGATAGTCTTTCTAAAGCAGTGTTCCTCCATCAGTCGCTGATCTATTAGTATAACTGACCTTGGCTTGTGAAGTCTATTTTTGGACATCAGGCTTATGGAAATGACCAGGATCTGTAGCATTTGGTCCTGAGAGCTTTCCAAGGCCTGGGGGCTCGATTTAGATCCACCCACCACATTTAGAGGCCAGAAAATGAATGATGGATGTGATTATTTTACACAAACGCACTTGATACATACTTGACCTCCACTGTGTCAACTGGGACGAATCATTTTGAGGGCAAAAATGATGTTTAGTCCATAAATAGAGCTCTGTTGTAGCAAAAGGAAAAAATGCTGCTCTGTTGACGAACAGGTTCTGTTTGCTGTAATTAAGGAGGATAATGTTCCATCAGGGGAATTCATTACAGATAACATCTTGTTCAGTGTTATTGATGCTCAAAAGGCTAAAATAAATTCTACTATTTATCCTGGCAGTGCCTAAAAATGACAAGCCACCACATTTCCATAATACTGCGTTGGAAATATTTTATGTTGCGTTACGATATTTATTATGTCAGAGGCAGCCGTATAGTCGTCCATTCTTCATCTGTGAGTGTGAGACAAAAACAGACCAACATCTAGTTGTTTCGAGGCAGATAGTGAGACGCCACCTGAACTTTGTTGTTTGTTCAATCCACTCAATAGTTTGTGCTGCGGTTGGCAATTCCATTGATTTTCATGTTTATTGAGTGCCTGAGGTGACAGAATGAGTTAAAACAAATGAAATGAGAATTGTGTTGTTATTTACTTACACTCATGTTGTTACAAACCTGTGTGCTGTTAGTTTTTCCATCAAACGAAAGGAGAATCTTGGAGAGACCAAAAATATCACTATAAAAAGCAACATAAAAGCGGTCCATGTAAATGTATTGTAAGTCTTATGAAGTGATATGATGTGACGACAGAGCATAATTTAAGTTGTTCACTGATCACTCAACCAATGAGTGAATCATTAAATCACTCAAGAACAGATTACTTTGATTCAGTCAAAAAATGAGTGAATCATTGAGTCAGTGATTTGAACTTAAGAACAGTTTACTTCAAAAAATGAGTGAACCAATGAGTCAGTGAGTTAAACACAATAACTGATTAATTTGATTCAGTCAATCAGTCAACCAATGAGTGAATCAATGAGTCATTAAGTTCAATTAAAGAACCAGTTACTTTGATTCAGTCAACCACTGAGTGAATCATTAGGTCAGTAAGTTGAACTCAAGAATCAATTTGTTTGATTCATTCAACCAATGAGTGAACCATTGAGTCAGTGAGTTGAACTCAAGAACAGTTTACTTCGATTCAGTCAAAAAAATGAGTGAACCAATGAGTCAGTAAGTTAAACTCAAGAAACAATTACTTTTATTCAGTCAACTACTGAGTGAATCATTGGGTCAGTAAGTTGAACTCAAGAAACAATTACTTTGATTCAGTCAATCAATGAATGAATCATTGAGACAGCAAGTAATCATTCGTGCCATTTTCTGAATAAAATGATTTAAGAGATCCGAATCAGAAGAGAGATTGTTTCACAAATCAGATATCGCTGGTTCTCTCACAAAGAGCCAAGGCAGATCTCAAATTTTTTCATGAATTATGACTTAAATCATCATATTAATTCAGAAGTCTTGAGATTTATTTAGTCATCTTTAAAAAATATAATCTATCATAGTGATACTAAAAGTTGTATAAATGGGTGGTGAAACAATTTGGTGGTATATTAAAAAGTGACCAGGATCTCTTCAAATATTCCTCTTTTGTGTTTCATCTTGCAGGTTTGAAACAGTATTTTGGTACACATGAATTTGTTTGTAATAAGCACATTTACTCAGCAGAGGATCTAAATATGCTTTGGCTTCTCTTGTGTGTGTTTGTGGAGGTGCTGCTCGCAGCTCTCTGTGTCTTTCTGGATGTTAAGAGCAGAGCGGGGTGTTCAGCGTCGCGGCTTGTGATGAATGGATGTTCTGATTTGATGCAGACTCTGCGATCGCTTTCCTGCTGCGGTAGTGTTGAAATCCGCTGTGTTCTGAAGGACATTCAGGTGAAAAAAAAGAACATTTCCCAGCTGTTCTCTCGGCTCTTCAGCCCTTCATTTGTCTGTGTGCTTGAAAAACACGGTGTGTGGCTGCTACATGTTCATGCAGCGTATTTAAAAAGCGTTTTAGAGCTATTTTCCAGCTAACAGCCATCCAGCACAAAACGAGAGTCTCAAATCAAACTCAGCTCTGAATTACAGTTTTTAAAACACTTATATACACTATTACAAACACACACAGAAGCATTTTGCACAGATAGGCCTGCAGATTTGCCAACTTTTTCAATTTTTTTAAAAAGTACAAAAAAAAAGTTAAATAAATATTATATTCTATTATATATAATTTGTTCATTTTTGTATTTCAATTTTTAATCAGTTAACATTTTTTTTATTTTAATAATAACTGTAATTGTTTATTTTATATGTAAATATAATTATATGAATTTAATTTTATTCATTTTTATTCATTAATTTGTATTTAAAATGACATTTTATATTATTATTATTATCTAGAATTGTTGATTACATAATGATTATGTAATTATTAACAATTGCGTGTGTGTGTTTTAATTATTTAATTTGATTTTAAATTAACATTTTTATAATAAAAATTATTACTATTATCTATAATTGTTTAATGATTATAGAAATATAATGAATTAAGTGACAGTATGCTTTCATTAGGTGGTTCTTAGCGGAATGTCCTCCAGGAACGTCCTGATCCACCGGTCTGGAGGTTGTTAAGAATGATAAATGAAGTCTTTTGTACGTTCGAGGGTACTAGAATGGCTGAATTCACAGTCTTTGGTGTGTCAGTCTCTTTGAATGGCAGCTTTTATCTCGGGGGGTGATGGCTGGACTGAGCAGTTATTTGCCCGCTGTCAGCGCCGCTGGCCCTTTACGGCCCACAATCCTCTGTCTTCACTTCCAGAGCATTGATAAGGGTATTCAAACAACGAGGATTCACTCCTGAGCTTCTGTTCAAACACAGATTCAAATCATATCATGATCATATGAGTTATGAGATTCCTGCTGGTCTGACCTCAACTACCATTTCAATTTCAACTAAGAGAGCTACATCAATTAAATGACAATCATGAAGTGCATAACAGGTGATACGTATTTTTATATTTAACTACATTTATTTATCCGAACATAATGTGGTTTTAATTTAAGTATGGTTTGTTCAGTTTTTCAGAAAGTCTGTATAAGCTTGGCTATCATTTCCACGGGCTCGTGGTGCAAACTGGACTTTGATGAAGGAGCTTCTAGAGGCTTCCATTCTCCTCTCATTTTTCTCTCTCATTCTCGATTAGCCCGATGAGTCTTTTCATCCTAACTGCTCATTCATCTGAAGGAAAGAGGAGAAAGCCGCTTCTGCTGGTGAGCGGAGTTAAAATCCTTCCACAAGCATTTTTATTCTTTATATTCATGATAAAAACCTTCAGCAGCTCGTGCCATCTGCTGCTGAGCACAACTCGCAAGTCTTCAGAATCACTGGATTTGTGATAAAATATTTGCTGGCCTTATTAATCATTCAGATGGGATGAATTTAGGGTTTTTTAGTGTTCACAGGCGATCTGAAGCTCAGAAAACCATTTCTGGGTGTGTGTGTTTGATTGTGGGTTCATCTGACACTCCAAACAGCATATGTCTGTGAACTCTAGAGTTCAAAATGAATCTTAAGTTAAATGTGTGAGAATTCTACACTCTTAACCCGAATTAGTTGACGTTACTAGAAAATCGCGTGGAAACCCGTTGCACTAAACGATTTTAGTTTTTACACAGGGTGAAACTAAACAGGTTAAGTTGTATTAACATAGAACCTTAAGTTCATGCAGTAGACAAATCAGGTTTGCATTAGTAGTCTTTACTCAAAATCATTAGTTCACATCAGTTATTATTATTTGGAGTATAGGTTGTATAAAATAGCTATTTCAAGTTACAACTACAAAAACATATATATTAGCAAATAACATTAACAAATGTTTTTAAGTAATGATACATTTATGTAATGTCATGTAATTAGACAGATTTTGAGATTTATTGTATTGAACATTTAGTTTCAAATAAATTGGAAAAAAGAAAAACAGATTTCAATGCACCAATGTTT
>JAFVLL020038774.1:0-36653 GCA_021397915.2 Tor tambroides
GGAAACAAGACACATGACTAAGACAACCAATCAGAACATGACACAATGAACAAGAGAACCAATAGCATGAAGACATGAGGGCAAGGGAAGCATGAAACAAACAGGAACTATAACTAAACTTCAAAATAAAAGACATGAAAACATGAACATGAAACAAACCCCAAAACAGACCTTACACCAATACTTGACCATCTCATCTTCATCTGTCAGTGGTGCTGCTGCAGGTTCTCCCTCTGCCTTCTTGCTGTCGACAAGTCAGTAGTTAATTTTATTACTCTAATTAAGAAATGTAACAGGTTAGATTAGAGATTATTTAATTATGTGAAAAGAGTGTTTTAGACTATGTGGAAAAAGCTGCAGCGCATTGAAATAGACATTGAATGATATTTAATGTCAAATGTTTGTAAAGTCATTTAGCCCACACCCATGAACCTTTCATGTTTAAAGCTTTACCTTGATTGAATTGTGTTTTTATACTTTCTTTTTTAGCTGCTGCCACGTTCTTGTTTCTTTTTTCTCTCTTTTTCCCTTTTTTTGTGGCCATGGGATACCATTAAAATTAATATTAATTAAATAATTTACAGTTTTCACCTCTGATATTATAACAGTTATTAAGTTATTGACAGTAATTAAGAGTTAAAGTTACGCATTGACGGAAGTACGTGCGCTGACGTCTTTTTGGCGGGAGCTGTTGCCATGGTGAATCGTAGTTTCGGTGCTCCACTGATCATGACTTTTCATAGTTAACTCAGAGTCAACCTACTTAGAGTTGAGTGAACTAACTCAGTTCAGCTGTTCTGTAACCGTAAACTCTGAGTTTCTCATCTCAGAGTAAGTCAACTCAGAGTTCAAGTTTAAACTCCAAGTTGGTTGAACCTCCTTATTGAAACGGGCCCCAGGTTTGGTGGTATGAGTAGGTTTAAGGGTTGGATAAGGGGTCAGCAGTGTACAGGGGTCAATTTGATTACTATAAGGCAACATGATTCAATTTGTTTATATTGCATTGTTTTGATAAATGATCAGTTAAGTATGTATAAACATTTACAAATGATGAATAGTCTCAACTTTAGATTTGGTACTGCAAAAACATGAACAAATGATACGATCTAAGATGTGCAAATAGTACAAGTCTACGCAACAAACAAAGACCAAATATATTACCTTTACAGACTGTGATTATGAGTTAATGAATATATTAACATGAATATTTTGTGAAGTGCTGGAAATGACTAAATAAGCTATATTTTCACAACATTTGTAAATGTAAAAATGAGCATTAGCTAATATGTGAACTGAAGTTTATTGACATTTGTAAGAATTCAAAATACATTAACAAAATTTCTGTTAAAACCATTTGTAGATTTTTAAAACACATTTTATGAAAGTTTAATGCCATTTGTAAACCTTAACTAATGATCCATTAAGCATTATATAATGTTTGTTAATGATTTATTTAATGAAGCTTTTAATCATTGTAAATCATCTGTCAAAAAGATGTTTGATGACATTTGTAAGCATTTCAATTTACATTAAATAATGATCTGTTAATCATTTGGTAATGTTTAATAAGTTCAGTAGTTAACATTAATGTCACGGATCAGCCACGCTCATTCACCTCCCAATCACAACGCACTCTATCACCTGAGTATTAATTGCACGCACCTGCACATCATCATCACCCTCATCAGCCAGCATACAAAAGCACACACCTCACACCAGTTCAATGTCTGATCTCGTTCTTTCAAAGTGGACTGATGCTACTGGTTTACTTACCTTGATATCCTACTTACCTCCTGTCTCATCTCCAGCGTGTTCCTCCTAGCTTTACTCCATTGTCTGCGTTTCCCAGGATCTCTACGAGTGTGTCTCTGTCGTCCAGGACTGTGAGGTGTGTGTGCGCCATTCCCCTTATCCACGAGTTCCTGTGAGAGGAAGAGAACTTCCATTATCACCCTCATCATACTACTGTGCCTGTTCATTGAACTTATTACTCCCCTCCATCAGCTACCTGCTAACTCCACCGATTGCAATAAAACTCACCTGTTGTATTCTAACCATCTGTCTGAGTCTGCTTCTCTAACAATTAACAAACACATTATCTCATATTTCTAGATATGTGAATATATTAGGTAATAAGTTAAATTATATAATGTTTGTTAATGATTTATTAAAGATATTATAAAGTGTTACCTTACATATTAATGGGGGTAGCAATTTAAATGTTTAAAGATAAGTTCATCACCTGAAGAGTGAATGTCCAGTCTCTCTTGGATGTATATAAATCTGTGTGCTGTTTTGTAGAATGACTTCACAGCTGTCACAAGAATATATGTGCATGATTTCATCTGTTACACGTCACATGCTGTAAAAATTAATGTGTAAATAAATATACAAACAATAAATCAACTGATCCTTATTGTCTGACACTGGCTGGGTTGTTTTACATTATTTTATTTTAAAGCTTTTCGCATGTATTTTCTGTCAATTCAAGGCGTACATTTGCGAGTATGTGTTTCCTGGAAATCAAATTTGTAAGGGAAAAAAAATCAATCACCCAAGTCTTTAAAACATATCACTGGAAAAATAAATGTTCAGTCTTCCAAAACAAGCACAGGTGCCACTCATCCAACACCTGCTATGTAAATTGTAAAACAGTTCATTTAAAAATGACAGAGGAAAATAATACTTAAACATCTGTGTTATGATAGCATGTCAAGTTATTTCAATAATCTCTGTGGCAACTTTTAATATACAGAAGGTGATACTGGGACATTGTGTTTTAGTGGATAATCTACAAACTATAGCAACACTTATAAAAACCATTTCTGATAAACACACAGAATAAACTTAATCTTTATGGAAAAAGAACAATCAAATGTGCAAATATAAGCCAACTAATATTTTCTGAGCTACTTTAAACTGCAAAGACACAAAAGCTGCATATATATATATATATATATATATATACACATTATATTAATCTACTGAAATATCACAGTTGAAAATATTATGGCAAAAGGACACAGGAGAGTTTTCCTGTACGGTGCAAATAAAGAACAGGCTTCACAAAACCAGCCAGTATATAACAAATAAAAGCAATAAACCAGAGTGGATGCATAAACTCATTTATCAAAATTGTAAAGAATCCTATGATTACATATAGGCCATGTGTGATAGCCATGCTTGTAGTAGTTAATAGAATGAGATAAAACGCTCTTCTCTTCATGTTGTTTTCCTCTTCTCTCTCTCTCACTCTCTCTCCTGGTCCTGACTGCTTCAGAGCTCTGAGAACAGCCACAAGACAAAACAACTGAATGGAGAAGAAGAGGAGAAACTGTATGGACAAGAGCCATATATATACAATGTTGTGTGAGACTATAGTAAACAAGCAGCACAAGCAGGAGCCAAGAATAATTATCCAGGCCACAGTGCAGCAGATCACTCTATATCTGAGAGGTTTGAACTTCAGAAAGGTTACAGGATGAACCACTGCCAGGTAACGCTCAACACAGATCAGACACTGAAACAGAGGACGACCAGTGATGGTAAGTCCCACAAAAAATATTTTCAGTTGTGAGAGATTTAAAAACCAATATGATAATGCATATACAAAACAATTTAGACAGATACCAATCTCACAAACAGAAAGATTGAGGTTGAAGAACTCCGGTGCAACTCCATTTCTTGTTCCTGTGATGATGAGCCATAAAACATAGGTGTGTGTAGGGAGACCAAACAGGAAACCTATGCTGTACGCACAAATGTTCAGACTGTCCATTATCCCAATAGACTGAGTTGTGGAGTTTGTAGATGTTTCAGGTGTGGTGAAGTTTACTGTAGAGTTACTCATCTCGTCTGTGTTTGACTTCTCAATTCAGCAGCTCACAAGTTAACCTGTAGGCTATATGCTCTTAAACCTTCCACTGCAGGAAAAAAATATCCCATCACAATGTAAAAAAAAAACATTGAACACTGCAGCAATGTTACAGTAATCCAGTAAAAAAATAAATTAAAAATACAGTAAAGTCGAGGCAGAAGCAAGATGGTGGAAATCATGTTTGCTTAAACATTAGACACTGAACCCAGATAAGAGACATTAATGCCGTCTCAGTTTGGAGCTGGAGTGGTCTCCGGTCTGAAATACTGGAATACTATGTGTGATAGTAATTCTTAATTGTCTGATCACTAGATGACAATACTGACCAATCGGTATTTCAGAGCACAGTTTAATGAGAAAAAAATGACCGTTCAGTACATCCACATGTCTAATATTTTTCAACATTTCCTGTTTAAACCCGAGCACAACCTAAATGACTCGAATTTTATTTAATAGCATTTAATTATTGGCTTCTGTTAAATAGAAAGTTTAATTTTCTCAGTAGCTGAACTTTTCATTAGATAAAGCCCTCAATCACTACCATTATTATATATTGATACTTACTGGGGATAAAAACAAGAAATCATATCAAAAAGAAGAGTTTATCACCTGAAGAGTGTGAATATCCAATCTCTCTGAATGTATATAGGTCTAATTCTCTGTGCTGTGTTTTGTAGACTGACTTCACAGCTGTCACAAGAATATATGTGCATGACTTTATTTGCTGCACGTCACATAAAACACCAGATATGAAAATGCAAAGTCAAGGTTTAAACATGTTACATTAGATGTGAATAAATATTTAAACATAAAATGTTGTTTCTTCTGTTTAATATTTTTATTTATTTAATATGTGAACTGAACAGTATTTGTGGTAGGATATACATAAGTGACAATTAAGTTTTTTTTTTTTTTTTTTCAATTTAAAACAATACATTGAACAACTTACCATTAATTTCTCAAACAATCTGTGTTATTGTTCTACATTTAGTAGACTTTCCAGTACATTTGAAACATACAAATGTGCCGGTGTGTTCCTTTGGAATTAGATAAGATCTTTAAAATGTAAACAGCACTAAAAAAAAGCGAATATTCAGTGTCCCCAAACAATCTTTAAACA
The DNA here is from genome assembly GCA_021397915.2 of Tor tambroides. NCBI lineage: Eukaryota > Metazoa > Chordata > Actinopteri > Cypriniformes > Cyprinidae > Tor > Tor tambroides. The sequence goes on from JAFVLL020038774.1 coordinate 4,998, forward strand.
TTTGACACGGATCAGCAGGTGGCAATCATTGAACACCTGATTTGCAAAACTGTAAGAGCCAGCGTTTAAAAATCATAGAGAAAAATGCTTCACACATCTATATTATGATAAATTATAATGCAAAAATCTTTGTGGCAACCCTCAGTGTGGAAAAGGTGACACTGGGTCATTGATGGAGTGTTTATTGGATAAACAAACAATTAACCACTTAAAACAACCATATATGATAAATACACTCAGAATAAGCTTAATCTGTGTGTAAAAAATAGGACAGTAAAGGATTTCAAAAACGTATGTACTAAACACTGTTGACTAAGTATCTGATGTGTTTTGTTCACAAAACTGTCATAAACTAATATGTTCCTCTTTACACTGCAAGGACAGATGCTGCAACTGAAGTAGCATATAAACACCACAATAGGCACATTCACACAAACTTTTCAGTGCAAAACCGTTATGTATTGTCAAAGACCCTAATTTAGAGAAATGACAAAAACTCATATTCAGAGTTAAACACATCATCAATAAGTATAGTTCAGTATCTCAATCTACCAACATATCACAGATAAAGAACAGGATGCACAAAACCAGCCAGTATATAACAAGTAAAACCGATAAACCAAAGTGAATTCATAAGTTGTTTTATCATAATGGTAATGAATCCTATAATTATATATGGGCCATATATGAAAGCCATGCTTGCAGTAGTAATTACAATCAGATAAAATGATTTTCTCTTCATGTGGTTTTCCTCGGTTCTCTCTCTTCTGGTCCTGACTGCTTCAGAGCTCTGAGAACAGAACACAAGACAAAACTGGATGAAGAGGAAGAGGAGAAACTGCAGTGAACCATGCCTGTCCTCTTCATCTAAAGAATTAATGCACACCACACAAGAGCCAAGACAAATTATCCAGGCCACAGTGCAGGAGATCGCTCTATATCTGAGAGGTCTGTACTTCAGAAAGGTTACAGGATGAACCACTGCCAGGTAACGCTCAACACACATCAGACACAGAAACAGAGGACAACCAGTGATGGTAAGTCCTACAAAAAATATTTTCAATTTTGAGAGATGTAAAGACCTATATGATATTGCATATACAAAACAATTCAGACAGATACCAATCTCACAAGCAGAAAGATTGAGGTTGAAGAACTTTAATGCAACTCCACTTCCTGTTCCTGTGATGATGAGCCATGTTACACAGGAGTGTGTAGGAAGACCAAACAGGAAATTGATGCTGTACACACAAATGGTTAGACTGTCCAGTGACTGAGTTGTGGAGTTTGTAGATGTTTCAGGTGAGGTTAAGTTCATTGTAGATTTGTTCATCTCCTCTGTGATTGTCTTCTCATTTCAGCAGCTCACAACTTAACCTGCTTAAAGCTTCCACCTTGGGGGGGGGGGACAAACAAAAAAAAACATTACAATGTACAAAACAATGACCACTGCAGCAATATTACAGTAATCCAGTAGACGAATACAATAAAGTCAAAGAGGAAGCAAGATGGCAGAAATTACATTTATATGAAACAAGAGACACCGAAACCCATGTGAGAGACGTGAACGTAGCACCAGTTATCAGGATAAGTGTTCTATTCAGTGTCACCTAAACAATCGTTAAACATCTGCAACTTGTCAGCAGGTTCCAATCATTGAATACCTGATTTGCACACTGTTAGAATGAGCATTTAAAAATGAGAGAGAAATATACTACTTTAAACATCTGTGTTGTGATAAGTAGTAATGCAAAAATCTTTGTGGCAACCCTTAGTGTGGAAAAGGTGACAATGGTCATTGATGAGGTGTTTTATTGGATTAACAAACAATTAGCAACCACTTACAACAACCATATATGATAAATACACTCAGAATAAACAATCTAGGACAATGATGGATTGTGTGCAATTATGTAATATACGTTATTGACTGAGTGTCTCATATATTTACACAGAACTTGCATGAAATTTCTGGTTTAAATGGAGTTGTGGAGTGTAGATGTTTGTGGTGAAGTTCACTGTAGAGTTTATCTTTCCCTATAGACTGTAGGCTCATCATCTTTGTTCAGCAGCTCACAAAACACAGCATTTCAATACATTGTTTTACAATCCAGTTATAATCCAGTTGTAAATCTACAAAAGTTCTGGTAACGCTTTAGATTACAACCCGCAACGTACTGCTTAATTAAACAGAATTTACAGTGTAACTTTTTTATATAGTATTATAGTGTACCTATTCAGTACCTCCGTGTAGGTATAAGGGAATAATATGCGAAGTTTAGGGAATAAATGGGTAATAACTTGAAAAATTACAAATTATTTCTACTGTAAGTATTTTGAAACTAAGGGGTACGTATTCTAATATTACATGGTATGTACAACCATCTTATATTTGCAAGCGATTTAGCAAAAACATACACTGTGTAGGCCTACTTTTTAAACGCTGGGTTATCTGGGTTATTTCAATCCAAACGCTCGGTTGAGAGTGTTGGGTTAGGAATATGGGACTTGATTTGACCCAATTTGGGTTGATATCAGTAACCCGATCGTTCCTGGGTTACTGTATAACGTGTGGAAAATAGGAAAAAAAAAAATAATCGAAGCGCAGACGAGGGACAAAAACTTAACTGTCTGGAGCGTGTTTGTTTAAAACTGGGCCAGTGAATGTGGTGATCGGGAACTTGAAACAGCTTGAATGTCGCCTGAGACGAGTCTATCCGTGTTTGAGGTGCTCATGACAGGAATATGTGTCGAAGATACAAGAAAACTAATCGAAGCGAAGACAAGAGAGATTTGTCAACCTGACTGGAATGTTTTCTTTTAAAACTGGAGGGTTTTGTCCGAGTATGTTCTCACAGCATTGAGCGGAGACTGAAACCGAGAACTGCTAGTCAAAATGGTGCTTGAGGACGTGTATCAAAATGGTAAAATCAAAGACTGTAAAATCCTGTCAGTTCGCTATAATACATAATCTTGACTTTCAGTGTTTATTACTGTGTGTCTATTGATGTGGTTTGGCCATAATAGTTTAACCTCATCAGTGGGTGAAAAACATGAACAAATTTGGTTTAACTGTATAAGCTGTATAAGTATGGAGTTGCTTTGCTTTTTTCTGAACTGGTGTAATAAATTTTTATCTTATCTGTTGCTTGTGTTGTTACTGTTGTCATATTGTGTGTGATTTTAATTTAAAAACCCAAATTTCAAACAATATTTGAATTAAATAAAACAGTCACCATGTTTATTGATATATTACCTGTTATGTATGTATGACCTACTGTATAAACAATCGTTTAAGAACAATTAGTTGTAGCCACTTACCCTGTAACAACATGGAATAAGGGGGGGACAAGCACCGCTTTAATTTACAGCCCGCAACTGTTGTATTGACACTGTAACTACATGAAATAAGGGAGGAACAAGCACCACTTTAATTTACAGCCTGCAAATGTTGTATTGACACTGTAACTACATGGAATAAGCGAGGAACAAGTTGGGCTTAAACACAGAACAATTGTATATTTGCACAGTAATTACAGAGAAAAATATTGCACTTTAATTTAATTGTTTGATGCGGCCAAATTAAACCCCCCTTTTTTGTTATAGAAACATCACAGTATACATCCACGGAAATACAAATGTTGTATCATGTGTTTTTTTCTGCGAACAGCTAGAAAGCGGTAAGCTTGTTTTAAGCTGCATTGAACCTTGATTGTATATCATGCAAAGTTATCTGGTGACAGTGGTGTTTGGAAGTTGCTGGTGTGACTGAGATCGCCAAATAAGCTTTCATATGTAGACTCGTGAGTTATAAATCATAGCAGAAACTCATTAACTCATTTCATAGATGTCCAGTTTTGTTGTTCAGTAATCTCCATCATGTTTCCTTTAATAATAGAATGGTTAAAAATACCCAGGCCTATAATAAAATACCAATATAAAATTATAAAAAGTATACCGTCTTTTCTAAATCACTCCCAAAACGTAGGATTATTGTTTTAGCCATACGTACCACGCAATATTAGAATAGGTACCCCTTAGTTTCAACATACTTACAGTATAAATGATTTGTAATTTTACAGATTGTTACTCCTTTATTCCCTAAACGTCGCATATTATTCCCCTGTACCTACACGGACGTACTGAATAGGTACACTATAATTACAAATAAGTTACGCTGTAACTTCAGTTTACTTACGCAGTTCTTTGCAGGTTGCATGTCTAGTTGTTACCCCCTTATTACCCAAACGTAACACATTGTTCCCTTATACCTACACGTACATTCTTTATAGGTACACTATAATTACAGAAACGTAAACTGTAAATTTGGTATACTTATGTAGTTCTTTGTGGGTTATAATCTTAAGCGTTACCAAAGTTCTCAACGAAAAGTTGCAAAATGTGGTTCTATAAAATTTACAAGTAATTTAAGCCTGCAGCATGCCTACATTTATTTGCAAAATATACATTTTAACATATTTTGCTTGCATGTATTTAAACAATATTTGTTACCTGAAGAGTGAATGTCCAGTCTCTCTGGATGTATATAAATATGTGCTGTATTTTGTAGACTGACTATGAATACAGGGTCATAGATGTATGTGGGTACTCAGTGCAGGTTGTCAGGAATATCAGCAAAAATTGGATTGGTTTGAATGGCTTTACTGCAGAGCAATACTGTACGCAATGAAATGTAAATGTCACTGTCATTTGATGGTGGATGCGGTGAATAATCTGCCAGTGACCAAAATATTGATTTTGAAGTCACTGAAAACAATAGTTTTGAGAATATGGTTGAAATTGCGAATGAGCCAAATGGTGAATGTACTGTGGAAGTGTGCTCTGACGATGACAGCGATAGTAAAATCATCTGCTCAAATTGAACCCTTTTAAGTTACATGAAGTTTCAAAAGGTAATAAAATATGATTTATTTTATTCTTCTGTAATTGTTCTTAAAATATCAAGAGAGTTTTTTTTTTTGCTATTGCAGCAAAGATACATCCGTGCTGGATATATAAGTCTGGGTCGCTAAAGACCTGAATATGCAATAATGATTGGTGAAACATTCATGCATTTAAGAGTTAAAGACACCAAGATCAGCAAATAAATTAGGCGTGGTCACTTTAAGACAATGAAAGTGAAGTGTGGCCAAGTATGGTGACCCATACTCAGAATTTGTGCTCTGCATTTAACCCATCCAAGTGCACACACACACGCGGAGCAGTGGGCAGCCAATACTGCAGCGCCCAGGGAGCAGTTGGGGGTTCGGTGCCTTGCTCAAGGGTCTCACCTCAGTTGTGGTTTTGAGGGTGGAGAGAGCGCTGGATATTCACTCCCCACGCCGCCACTCCCTGCCAGACCTGAGACTCGAACCTGCGACCTTCGGGTTACAAGGCCGACTCTCTATCCATTATGCCATGACTCCCCCCATGGATCCAATCATGATACACATATTTCTCAACTGTTTACATTCATAACCAACATTTTTTGGGGATACTCAGCAAGACAATTTTGTATGTATTTTTTCCATTCAAACTAAATTCTGGGCACTGGTCACAGAAAACAATGCGCAAGTACTGAATTGACTTCTTTCTCATCTTCTTGAGTCTTCTGAGTGTTTTAAAATCACTTGAATATTAAACTGGCAAGGCTTAAAAATAAATCACATAAAACACTAGATATACAAATATTTCAGAGTAAAAAGAAAATGATATTGAAAAAGACATGCAGTGTAAACATTTTAACAATGCAGTTTACCTCTGCAGGATGTGAAAAACACATTCAGAATACATTTAATCGGTGTGTAATTAATCAGCATAATGCACTGATTGCTGACATGAATGTCTGATCTATACTGAACACAAAGCTACAAGAAATCAAGAAAACATATATTCACTAATTTTCAACGCAATATTACAGCGCAAGTAAAGGCACACTGTTAACACTGCTAGGCTAACTTGATACCATTTTCATACAATAAGATTTAATTTCTAAAGTAAAATTTAGTAAAATAAGACAAGGTTTTACAGTGAACAATAGCAGGAAAGTTTTCCATTCTGTTACCAAACTCCTTGAATATTTTGTTTTATCAGATTGTTAAATAATGCTGAAATAATAACTGGCACATACAGGATAACCATGTTCACAGTAGTTATGAGAATAACATAAAAAGCTCTTCTCCTCATGTGGTTTTCCTCCTTTCTCTCTTTCAGAGCTCTGAGAACAGCCACAAGACAAAACAGTTTAATAAAGAGATAGAGTACAAACTGCACCATGAAGAGCCACCCATGTGCATTAATGCTGAATGAAGCTAAAATAAATACACAGCACAAGCAAGAGCCAAGAGTGATTATCCAGATCACAGTGCAGCAGATCACTCTATATCTGAGGTTTGAACTTCAGAAAGGTTACAGGATGAACCACTGCCAGATAACGCTCAACACACATCAGACACTGAAACAGAGGACGACCAGTGATAGTTACTCCAATTAAAAACATTTGTAATGTCAAGAAACTTGAAAGAAGAACAAGCAGTTCAGAGAGTTACCAATCTCAGAAACAGAGAGATTGAGGTTGAAGAAGTCTGATGCAACTCCACTTCCTGTTCCTGTGATGATGAGCCATATAACATAGGAGTGTGTAGGAAAACCAAGCAGGAAATTGATGCTATACTCGCAAATGTTAAGACTTTCCACAAGCCCAATGGAATGAGTTGTGGAGTTTGTAGATGATTCAGGTGTGGTGAAGTTCACTGTAGAGTTAGTCATGTCTGGGATTGTCTTCTTAATTCAGCAGCTCATAAACTAATAATTTTGCAACAAGAAGAGAGATGTTTAAATTGACCAGATCTGTTAAAACATTTGTATATATCCAGATTATACGATCCAGTCCATAATTCTACAACATTCAGGGCACTTATTATGCAAAATTCACTTTTACATGTTGTTTGAACATAAATGTGTTGGCAGTGTGTGTACACAACCACCCTATTAAGAAAAAATCCTTCTTTTTTTAAATCTCCATAAATCATAAATAGTGTCTCAGAATAAGCCATTCTCAGAATCTGTAAAATGTGATGTCATTTTACACACCCCGTCTACGGTGCGTGTTTACATGCACAATTTTTGTTTCGATCAGACTGAATTTATTCCGATTGATAAATGTGAATGTAGTGTTTACATGAATGTTAAATAAAGTGATCGGATTGATGCACACATTTATGTCACAAACTTCAAATCGGAATAGAGTTTCTCACTGTTTGCACATAACCACTCTCCTACACTGTTTCTTTATTTGTTTTTAACAGCAGAATAAATATTTATCTATTTCTGGATAAACATACACCGCTGTGCTGTGCTGCTCATATTTATCACACAGTAAAAATGCCCCTCCTTGCACCCAAAATGGGTTGCAAGGACAGGTGGGACGTTGTCCTGCTCCACTTCACAGTTGCCAAGTGAAAGGAGAGTTTTATAATGACAGGACATGCATTAATACAACACTTTACTCAAAAGGAAGAACCGCTTGTTCCGCGCGTCGTATGTCATTAAGCTATTTCTGCATCATTGCACATGCACAGTCCTTTCAGTTTTGGGGTTCAATCCGATTGAGTGTTTACATGCACTCTCAGTCATATTAGAAAAGGAATAAACCACCTCCTTCAATCTGATGTAAATTTATTATGATCGAGCTCAACTGGATTGATTAAGGTGTATACGTGAAGGCTTTTCAGTCCGACTGAGCCATCAATCCGATTACAAGCGGATTATTTGGTTGCACACAATGTGCCATGTTTATCTTCATGCTAGAGCATTTAAGTAAAAAAATGTCTACTCATTAAAGCTATAGAAGTTATTCAGTCAAGAGCAGTGAGTGATTTTCTGTTTTTATTTTATTGTTTGGGTCATATATTAACAGTGTAGACAGCAGTACAGGTACTGTATATTACACTGTTGTCACGTAATAGACAAATCTAATATAAACATGCAATTTCTTTCCCAGTTATTTATCTTCACAGACATAACTGACTGTGTTTACATAACTTATGTGTTTTTAACCTAAACTTGTGTGTATTTGACAGTTTAAGCACAGTAAGACATGACAGAAAACTTAGTTCAGTACTCACATGCCGTGTGACAGCCTCGTTCTGTGCATGTGCTTCGGATGTGTGCTCTCAGAAAACCGTATATCAGAAGTTTAAACTGATATGGCTTTAAAAAGAAGGATTTCAGAGACAGACATGATAATTAAAACCAAACAGTTGTTTTTTGTCAGAGTATTTGAGGTATGAGCTGTAAAAGCACAGCCCTATTCTGGAAAAGGGACGGGGAGCAGCAGCTAATTTGCATTTAAAGATGCATGCATGGAAACTCAAAAAACTTTTTTGTTTTTTATTTTCATATGATACAAAATGTAGTGGTCATTGTTCAGTCTTCCCAAACAATACAGGTATGTATCCATCTGCCATGCACTGGCCAGCACAGGTGCACTCACTGAGAATCTGATATGACAATGTTTAGACAAACATTTAAAAATAATGAGATGGAAAATGGGGCTTGGCAATTAAGTGATTTATTGGAAAAACAAAGTAATAGCAACCACTCATATTATTAATAGGACAATGAAGGTTTTCATGCACTCATGCTGTGACTCTTTGAAATCAGTGCAAATATCATTGGTTTCTGCTCGGCATTTTCTAGAAATGTAAGTACATTTGAGAAAAAAAAAAAAAAAAAATCACAGTAGCAGGTAACTGAGGCAGGACAGTTTTCCAGTCCGGTTCAGATAAAGAACAGGTTGAACAAAACAAGTCAGTCAGCTTGTCACTCAGATTGATCACTTGCCTTATTTCTGCAAAGTGAACATTAAATCTTTGTAACGTCTAAACCTGTCAGCACAGGAGACACTTGTTTATCATGTGATATGCAAAATTTAGACTGAAAAAGAGAGCAAGAGAGAGAAATAAATCTGAAAAAATGGAAAAGGTGACACTGGTCATTGTTTAAGAATTTTATTGAATAAACACACTGGAATCAAACACATAACATATATCCAATAAACACACTCAATAAACTTAATCTCTTTAAATTTATATTTATTATTAACCATCTAAGCACTTTAAACAAAAAGCTAAGTAATAATTCCTGAATTTGTGGATATGTAATATCAAATCAGTAAAGATCAGGGCTGCGTTTCCCAAAAGCATCGTAAGCCTAAGCTGTCAATGGGTCTATGATGTACTTAAGCCTACGATACTTTTGGGAAATGCAGCCCAGAGTGAACATCAATTAAGACAGTTCAGCTTAAAGTACTAAAAATACATAAAGAATTTCCTAATCAACTAATAAAACTTTAAAATGTAAAACTATGTGTAGTGAATTTTGTCAGTTTATGGGAAAAATCGACAGCAGAGTTTTCCAGCCCGGTGCAAATAAAGAACAGGCTGAACAAAACCAGCCAGTATATAACAAACCACACCAGGGGCCCAATATCCCAAGTAATAGTGGTTTTTCAAAATTATAAATACTCCTGAGATAATAACTGGCACATATATGATAACCAGGTTCACAGTAGTTATTAAAATTAGCTGAAATGCTCTTCTCTTTATTTGGTTTTCCTCCTCTTTCTTTCTTTCTCCTGGTCCTGACTGCTTCGGAGCTCTGAGAACAGCCACAAGACAAAACAACTGGATGGAGAGGAAGAGGAGGAACTTTGTTATGAAGAACCATGTATGTACATTACCATTATATAACATTAATGTGATCACACAGGCCAAACAGGAGCCAAGAATAAGTATCCAGGCCACAATGCAGCAGATCACTCTATATCTGAGAGGTTTGTATTTCAGAAAGGTAATAGGATGAACCACTGCCAGGTAACGCTCAACACTCATCAGACACTGAAACAGAGGACGGCCAGTAATGCCAAGTCCTTGTAAAAACAGTGCTAATGGAGCAAGCTGTACAAACCAGTTTGACAGTACAAAAACCAAACAATCCAGACAGGTACCAAACTCACTGACAGAGAGATTGATGGTGAAGAACTCTGATGCAACTCCATGTCTTGTTCCTGTCATGATGAGCCATATAATATAGGAGTGTGTAGGAAGACCAAACAAGACATTGATGCTGAACATGCAAACTTCAAAATTGCTCATTATCCAGCTGTGAGGGGTTGTGTCGTTGGTGGAAGCTCCTGGTGCGGTTGAGTTCATTTTCTTCCTCGTCTGTCTGAGCATTATAAAAGTTTGGGGTTATTCAGACTGCAGTTCAACATAAGAAAGATAAATTTTCACACCGATAGTACATGACTTATGTATACAGGCAATTTTCATGCTGATCTTTTGATCTATTTCTACACCATATCCTAATGGTATCATGTAAATCATTAATTCACTTTGATAAAACAAGCTTAAGTGATTCAATTAACGTGCCCATAAACCCTTTAATATAACTCATGTCTATAGCAATATTGTCATATATCATTTAGCAGGAAAAAAAGAAAAATAATTAAATTTAAAAGAGGGGTTTGTCACCTGAAGAGTGAATGTCCAGTCTCTCTGGATGTGTATAAGTCTCTGTGCTGTGTTATAGATTCACTTCACAGCTGCCACAAGAACATGTGCTTGACTTCATCTGCTACATGTCATATAAAACACCAGATATGCAAATATTAAAAGTAAACATAAAAAAAAGATCAAAAATACATATAACCTTGTCTGACATTTTTTTTTCTTTCCATTATTATAAAAAGTTCATTTAGATGCATTTCTTGTTTATTGATCTGTTGTATTAAAGTAATATCACATTCACAATTGTGATACTTTTCTGAATATCTATACAGCTGTGATCTATCATAGACATTGTGCCGCAACACATTTGCTCCTGATATTGGTGTTTTTAAATGCTCCATAAAATATTAAAATATTAAATTATCAAGAGAACAGTGAATGTACAGTGTCCCCAAACAGTCTTATATATATTATATCTTTATCTATATCTTTATATATATATCTTTAAGTGGCCAGTGCAGGTGCCAGTCATTGAAAACCTGATTTGCAAACTTAGAATGGGAAAGAAAATGACACTGGATGGTTGATGAAGTGATTTATTGGATAAACAAGCAAATAGCATCCATTTATGTAATATATTTATATAACTTATAAATACACTTAGAATAAACTTAAAATAAAAAGGACAATGAAAGTCTCCATCATGCACTCATTGTCATTCACTGACAGTCTGATCTATATTAAACAAAAAACCGTCAAGAGCTGCCTGAAATCACCAGTTGAAATCTCATCGCTTGGCTGCTATTCATATTTTAGAAGAGTGCTTTTTTAATTCCTTTTTTTTTTCTTTGCCAGGCTTCTGGGAATTAATGCAATAAAGATATGTGCGAGTTAGTGACAGTGATTTGGCAGGTTAAGACCAGAATAAAAAGCTATTTAAAAGACAAATGCAATTAAGAAAGAAAGAAAAAAAAGATCCCATTCATTAATATAAGTTTTCTAAAGGCTTTATTGAGAACAGAAGCAGTAGAGTTTTCCAGCCCGGTGCAGATAAAGAACAGGCTGAACAAAACCAGCCAGTAGATAACAAATCATAGAAGGAACCCAAAATATCAAACTAAACTGCTGTGTCAGAAAGGTAAAGATTCCAAAAATAGCACTTGACACATATGCAATAGCCATGGTCACTATAGTTATTACAATGATATTAAACGCTCTTCTCTTCATGTGGTTTTTCTCATCTCTCGCTCTCTCTCCTGGTCCTGACTGCTTCAGAGCTCTGAGAACAGCCACAAGACAAAATAATTGAATGGGGAGATGGAGTAGAAACTGCATTGAGAAGAACCGTGCAGATAACAATAGTAGGATCAGTCAGATCAAACAGGAACCAAGAGTGATTATCCAGACAGCAGTGTAGGAGATTACTCTATATCTGAGAGGTTTGTACTTCAGAAAGGTTACAGGATGAACCACTGTCAGGTAACGCTCAACACACATCAGACACTGAAACAGAGGATAACCAGTGAATGTAAGTCCTTGGAGAACTGTGATAATTTAATAAGATGTAAAAACCAATTTGACATTACAAAGAGCAAACTATCTAGACAGGTACCAATATCACAAACAGAGAGATTGAGGATAAAGAAATCTGATGCAACTCCACTTCCTGTTCCTGTGATGATGAACCCTATAGCTGTGTCCCAAAGCTAAGTGTACACACTTCGGAGTGCGTGGACTTCAAAGGCCGTGGACTTCGAAGGCCACGCCTCCAAAGTGCACGAAGGACCCTTCGAAGTGCTTGAGACGCTCCGCCTTCGCAGGATTTCCTATTTGCGCCACCAGGTGTTCCCGATTGCCGCTCCTGTCGCATAGCAACGGTGCGAGAGGAAAGCTGCCATCCTGACAGGTCTTACAACTTTAAATGCAGGCATAGCGTTTGAACTGACTTGAATAATGTAATGATACATATGAAAAAATACAAAATCATGCACACACATATATAGCAGTTCAAATGCTGACTGATATGTTACCAAGGTGCGATTTTTATATAGTTTATTGTCTTGACCATGGTGATCATATGTAGACAGGTTTGTAAAAATAAAACTGTGAATTTAAAAAAAAAAAAACAGCATTGTACAGCTCAATGTTCAGTGGCAGCTGTCACAGCTGAAAAGTGCCCTGTATGGCCAGTCCGATTTCTTCACATGCATCCTTTGATATAGTTAGCAATAATTTGTCAATTTTCTGTCAAGAAATGTTATTTTCATTTTCAAAATAATCAGTGGTGGACTGTAAGGAAGTACCTTCGTTAAGTATTCTCGTACAAATGTGAAGTAATAGGTTGGTTTTTTCCCCCTCACAGGACAGCAACACTACAAAAATGTGGTCTTTTACAACATGATGCATTGTTGTAGATTAAACTACCCAACAGTATATGAAGTAGGCAACTTTAAATTTAACAACCTTGAACATATTCTTAAGTTAAACGCAACATACACAGTAGTGCAGCAGTAATATTAATGCCAAACCATCCTGACAAATTCTTTTTCAGAACAATACTGTATACCTTTACTTTTACACTCAATACCTTAAGTATATTAGAGTATGCAAGATCATACTTTTACTTAAAGGTGCAATGTGTAATATGTAGAATGATCTATTTACAGAAATGCAATACAATATACGTAACTATGTTTTCAGAGGTGTATAAAGACCTTATAATGAACCGTTATGTTTATATTTACTTAGAATGAGCAATTTGTATCTACATACACCGCGGGTCCCCTTATATGGAAGTCGCCACCATGTTTCTACAGTAGCCCTAAATGGACAAAACAGCGCTTTTCGTCACTATGTTGTTCTTGCGAATAAAACACTGACACCATGATGAACAAGTACATTATTCACAATAACATCGGTTTATTGAATAATTAAGTAAATATAATTCCTTAATTTACCTTTATAAAGAAATCTCATTGCTCTCTGCTGTCTCAGACGACGATATGTGTCGGCCACCGTAGCGTCTCTAAAGGGAGGGGTGAGCGGGGGACTGAACCGTTGGTTGCAATTCGCAACTTCACCGCTAGATGCCGCTAAAAATTTACACACTGCACCTTTAAATGATAGTTCACCCAAAAATGATAATTCTGTAATCATTCCCTGAAGTTGTTCCAGGTTTGGAATTTTCATTTTTGTGTGAACTATCCCTTTAGCTAAGGTTTTAAATATGACTATTAGTAGTTTTTCCCCAATGTGGTATTAGTAGTTACTAAAAGAAATTTACTAAAGTACATCAATATTTATTTTACTAATTACTTTGTCATAGCTCTAAACAATTTCTCTTTTCCTTCTTTCCCTAAATCAGACCAGACCCCTGTACTGCAGGATAAACCTGAATGTGCCAGCGCTGGACAGGTTTTAATGGTTTCCGGCTGAGCAGGGAGGCCCTGACAGTGCTGCTGGACCTTCTGAGAAGTGCCACAATCCAGACCCTGGTGTTTCTCTTCTGTCTGGCCAGTGGTACATCATACAGAGTGGTCTCCAGAGTGTTTGACACGTCTCTTTCCACTGTCCACTGCATTGTCCTCCGAGTCACTGAGGAGTAATTCACCTCCTGAAGACCCCAGAACACATGGAGGCAGGGCTGGGCTCAAAATTGATGTTTTTTTTTTTTTTTTTTTTTCCTGATGTTAAACCTAAGCTATGTTGTAAATAGTTGTAAAAAGTACTTTCAGTAATGTATACAACAATTTGTTTTAATGTGTAAACAAAAAATGCAAAATGTGCAAAAAAGTACTCACTCATTTACAAATAAATTACATTACAAAAATGAATAACATATACAGTTTATTCATTTAATTTTTCACTTACATCACAAAAATAAACTACAAAAATTAGGTTGTTTCATTGACAATGTGACATTTAAAAAAAAGATACTGAAAAATTGTAATGAAACCATTTTCCCCCACTGTTTTCTCTTGGCTAATAGAGAATGGCTAATGTATCTGTTAAGCATTCTCTCAAGAAGAGAAATCAGTCTCTCCCTGCTCTCCTGTGCTCTTCTCTCCTCTGTCTCTCTCTCTGGAGTTTGATGTCCTCTCTGAGTAGCTCCACCAGCTTCCACTCACTCCATCACCTGTCCCAGGACACTCGCAATCCTAAGGCAGAACAAATAAACCATGCCTGTTTACAACAACAGCACAATGAATTTAAGCATAAACATGTCTATTAACTTGCTTACTTTGTATTTTTAAGTCCTTCACTAGCAGGCTCATTTGCAATCATAACATTTGAAAATATGACACAGCAGGACATGCATACAAAATACTGGAGTGCTCAAATTTGGTTAAAACATTTGTAGACATATCTTGCGTGACAGCACTACAAAAACAAAACAAAGGGAGAGACTATTGCCTTATATACTGGTTGTCTTATTGTTTGTGGGCTTTGTGTAAAAAACAAACAAACAAAAAAAACTGGCTTTTAACACTTGTTTTGCTAGGTACTTGCGTAAATGTAAACACAATACTTACATTTCAATGTGAAGAACTGTCATCTCCATGTTCTTTGAACATAAACACTGTTGTCATCTGCGCGCAAGTGATTCTGGGATATGGTAGGGTGCAAAGTGTCCATCAGATGTACATTTCATTTTCCTGGGAAACGGAGGGCGCATTTGAAGTCGCTTTCGAATTACGGCAGCCTTTGTCGCGTCGTGGTGACGCAATCGGCCTTGGAATGCGGTCTTCGGAGGGCGCATTCTGAATTGGGACAGCTTACGTCGTGACGATGTGACGCAATCGCACTTCAAATACGCACTTTGAAGTGCATACACTTAGCTTTGGGACACAGCTTATAATATAGCAGTGTGCAGGAAGAGCAAACAGCAAACTCATGCAGAGCATACAAATTTCTAGATCGCCCACTATGGAAGGAGTTGTGGAGTTGATGGAATCTGCTGGTGTGGTGGAGTTCATTTCTTCCTCGCTTGTCTGAGCACAGAAGATCAAGAAACATAAATTACATTGTTAATGCAGGAGAGATTTATAAATATGCTGCATTATTCAGAATACAGTCCAACATAAGCAAAATATGACAGTAAACTGAACAGAAATTTTCAATCTGTTTTATTCTGTATTTATCCAAATATTACATGGCTAAAACAGATAATATTAATACTAATCATTGTGAAACTCCACACTATTCCCTAAAATGTTTCAATTAAACTGATAGATTAAACATAAAACATTTTACTAATACCACAGTGTCCAATTTAAAAGAGGAGTTTATCACCTGAAGAGTGAATGTCCAGTCTCTCTGTATGTACTGTATGTAAATCTCTGTGCTGTGTGTAACGTAAAATACGTAATATATATATATATATATATATATATATATATATATATATATATATTTCATTTAAAGAAATAGTTTAATTTAGCTCAAAGGGAATCATTTATGATTTTATAGGGAATTTGAACAGAATCGCTGTTTTGACGGCTGATCACTGAGGCGGCAGCGATTCACTGAAGGAGCCGTATAACAATCAACTCTGCACTGGATATTAAAATCCAGAATATAGTGAAAACACTATTTAATAGCACAGTAACAAGATCGACAGATTAAGACATTAACTTGTGAGCACAAAACACAAGATACTTCTCTTTTCAATATAAACAAGATTTTATTTATATAAACCTAAGACATAAACTAATCTAACACATGAACACAAGCATTCACACATTCACACGTTGCAGGAAAGAGAAAGCAAGGAAAGGATGAGTTAAGAGTAGGAAATGTGAAATCCCAAGTTTACAGGGTGAATATGTGCAATTGCCTAGACCTGAACAACCATCAATCACTTATTTAACCGTCGCACTGGAGTTTCTCAATGAGGCTAAAATTCATATTAAATGCACCAATCCAGCTAAAAGTCTGGAGTTATTTACTTGCTTTCTGCTTTGCCTCTGGGATTCCCTTTTGTCTTTGTCCTTGCAGAAAGGAGGTTTCCCCAGGTTGCTGATTGGCTGGAAGTTCAATAGTCTTTGAAGTGACGTCTTGGGCGTCGGCTCTTGGCTGAAGTTGCGGAGTTGTGGGCTGGTTGAAGTTTAGACGGACGCTCGAGGTCGGACTCGGAGACACGGCGTTGGCAAACTTAACTTAGCACACGAAACTCAACGGAAAGAAAAGAAATTAAAGTAAAAGAATAAAAGGATGTAACGAGACTAGGTGGTATTTCTTCTCATCGTGGTGTTAAGTAGCAGCTGGCACTTAGGCCAGAGCACGCTCAAAGAGCAGCGTCAAAACGCGGTGGCACGGAGAAAAGAGAAGAAGAGAGAAGGGTTGAAGAGAGAAGAGTTGAAGAGAGGAGTTGAAGAGAGGGAAGTTTGATGGTGTCCTTAGTTTTAAACTCGGCTTTCAGACCGTCCCATCTGGACGTCTTGACCAATTAGAAATTATCTTAGCTTGGGGTGATGCTCTGTTTCTGCCCCAATCGTAAATCATGTTATGTTATCTGGTCAGTCACATGGTCCGGATTTCCCCATTCTTGTAAAGTATAATTTCAGATAGGATTTCTATAAGAAGATTATGATACATTTTACAAAGAATTAATTGGAAGAAACATTTAAAGCATGAATTTTCAAACTCATACTAAACATGAATATTACCCTTTAAGGCTTAAGCTATTCAATACTTATTGAAAGCAAGACATACACAATGAGTGATTAAAACAAGGATAGTCAAATGTGTGGGTTACATACATGATATGGAGTTATGCATAAAAGATTAGTTTCATTAAAAATGAAAATGAAAGTCTTTTAAGATGATTTTAGGTGCATATGGAAGCACAGTCTTTGTGAAGTTCCGCGTAGAACAAAAGGGTGTTCTTTGAGTAAAGGAATTTTAGTCTGGTCTTTGTCTTGATTGTGGGGGAGAGACCCGCCCAAGAGAGTCTGTAGCTCGTGACTTTCTATCACAGGTTTACATGTGATTGGCCATCTCTTTGACCATCATTCTTGATTGCTTGCCCCAAATTTGACGATCTCCTTCCTGTGTTGGACTTATTAATAAATGTTCTTTTGTCTCAATGTTGCAAGCTGTTCTGTGAAAGAGTCGGTTTGCTTGCTCCAAACTAGTTGCAGCTAGGATCTGGACAGATTTATGACGTTGTTCTGTTTCCTTGGTGGAATTCCATCTCCTCATGTTTCAATGTTCTAATCGCATCTTAAATTTGTCTGATTCAGTCTCTGATATTCTACATGTGTTTTGTAGACTGACTTTACAGCTGTCACAGCAATATACTGTATGTGCATGACGTCATCTGCTACACGTCACAAAAACATCAGATATGAAAATATTCAAAGTAAAAATGAGGTTCAAAAGACAGTCCAATTAGAGTAAACCTTAATATATGTATAGACACATCAATATAGAAAATGATATTTAAAAATATCTGATAGTTTAAAATAAATTTAAGTTATATGATCACTTCTGATTGATTCAACATGGGTTTGTTTTCAGTGTGCTGTGGTCATATCTATTTCCCAATATACCACTTAGAATATGCATCCTGACCTTTTAACTCAAAAGTTAGGTGAAACAAAAACAGAAAGCAAGTCGTTCATGTGAAATAGCTTGATTATTTTTATTCTATCAAAAAAAAAAAAAACAGATTTATGATTCTAGCCCTTGAAATACAATTTTTAAGACCAAGAGTAAGAAAGAAATGAGAGAGAAAATGACACTAATTTACTGGAAAAACAAACTAATAGCTAACTAACCAATAGGATTTGTGGGTTCATGACATGAAATCTTTTCAATTCACAAAAAGCAGGTTTTATGAGGAACAAGAGAAGAGTTTTCCAGCCTGGTGCAGATAAAGAACAGACTGAACAAAACCAGCCAGTACATAAAAAAGCAAAGCATCAAAAAAATCTTCATGTATATACTGCTGTATTAGAATGGTATTCTAATGCTGTAATAGCATATGGGACATATATGATAGCTACCTTTACTGTCGATATAAGAATGATATTAAACGCTCTTCTCCTCATGTGGTTTTCCTCCTCTCTCTCTCTCTCTCCTTCTCTCTCCTGGTCCTGACTGCTTCAGAGCTCTGAGAACAGTTACAAGGAAAAACAACTGGATGGAGAGGAAGAAAAAGAACAGTGTTGAGAAGAACCAGCAATATGGCTTCAAATTGAGAGGGTTTAAGATAAACCTAAAAACAAACATGGTCCAAGAACAATGATCCAGGCTGCAGTGCAGCAGATCACTCTGTATCTGAGAGGTTTGAACTTCAGAAAGGTTACAGGATGAACCACTGCCAGGTAACGCTCAACACACATCAGACACTGAAACAGAGGACGACCAGCTATGGCAATTAAGTCCCTGTAAAAATGCGACTAATGTTGAGAGACATGAGAACACATTTGACAGCATAACAAATAAAGAATTCAAAGATTCCAATCTCACAAATAGAGAGATTGAGGATGAAGAACTCTGATCTAACTCCACTTCCTGTCATAATGAGCCAGATCACATAGGAGTGTGTAAGAAGACCAAACAGGAAATTTAAGGTGAACACAAACGATTACAGATAGACTAACTTAATGGAAGGAGTTGTGGAGTTTGTGTATGAGTCAGGTGTAGTGGAGTTCATTCTCTCTTCGCTTGTCTTGGCCACGGAAGCTCAAAAATATGATCTGTAGAAATAGATCACAAATTAACAGAGATTAACAAATCTGTCTACAATGCAATTTCCAAAACATTAAACTTACGTATTCAACTTAAAAACGTAAGTTCAGTTGCTGCCTTAAATTTTTAAGTTTAATCAAATTGTACATATAATTGACTGTATAAGTAACAAACTATATTAAACTGACTTAAAAATCAAGTCGAATCCCAGATAAGTTAAAAATTAAAGTTGAAACTGGTTATGTTAATTTTGATGAGTTAAAGTAATGAATAACATACTGCCATGAAAAATTGATGATGAATGTTTTATAGTGTGCCTTTAAGTATATAATATGACTAATAACCACTACCATTCTGCATAAATAAAGAAAATGAATGCAATATGAAAGAGAGGTTTGTCACCTGAAGAGTGACTGTCCAGTCTCTCTGGATATCAATCTCAGTGCTGTGTTTTGTAGACTGACTTCACAGCTGTCACAAGAATACACATATGACTTCTACATCCATCAAGAGCACATATGCAAATATTCATTAGAAAAATAAATGAGATTCAAAAAGACAGAGTGTAGTTATGTGGAAATTGTTTTAATTTATAGCTCATGATCTTTAGAAAAGAGTACAATGATTTCTGTCAGCTTAAGTTTTGTAATGCTTTTGTTAAGGTCTAGTTGGAACATTATATTTTAGGACACTATTCTCTGTAACTAGAATTATAAACATTTATTTATTGCATTTGTAAAAATGTTTGGCTATTTTAAGGCCTTAATGTATATGCCTGCCTTTTTCACAAGGGGGGTCACCATATTTGAAAATAATTGACATCAAACAGTTTTGTGAGTCAAATCTTTAAAGAAATTGTCACATGATGAGTGAATATAAATCTGAAACTTGGCTTGCACCAGTGGCACACATCTGCTATGCAAATATTTACACTGTCAAAAATGAGGTTTAGAAAGACCTAACATTATGAGAATTTATACAATAAATTACTTCATAAGGTTTTCATGCACAACAAGGTCAGTTTGAGGTGCTGAACATTTCTAAAACTGAATAGTGTAGTACAGTTCAAATAGTAAAATATTACATTAGCAGGTTTTTTGAGGAACAGAAGCAGGAGAGTTTTCCAGTCTTCTGCAGATAAAGAACAGGCTGAACAAAACCAATCAGATAATAATTCAGATAAAGCAAGTGGGACATATAGGATAAACATGCTCACAGTAGTTATTAAAATGAGATAAAATGCTCTTCTTTTCAAACGGTTTCTTTCTCCGTCTCTCCGTCTCTCTCTCCTGGTCCTGACTGCTTCAGAGCTCTGAGAACAGCCACAAGACAAAACAACTGGATGGAGAAGAAGAGAAGGAACTGTAGCGAGAACCACCATTTATACACTTGCTTGATTTCATACATTAAAATAAAAATGCAAAACAAACCAGAGCCAAAAATAATTATCCAGGCCACAGTGCAGCAGATCACTCTATATCTGAGAGGTTTGTACTTCAGAAAGGTTACAGGATGAACCACTGCCAGGTAACGCTCAACACACATCAGACACTGAAACAGAGGCTGACCAGTGACAACAAGGCCTGATAGAAACTTGGCCAATATTATAAGACTTGAGAAAACAGATGAGATGTGAGAAAGGAGTGATAATGGTGTGAAACGAAAAGCAAATTGCAGTAGACCGATGAAACAATTCAGACTGTTACTAATCTCACAAATAGACAGATTGAGGATGAAGAACTCTGATGCAACTCCACTTCCTGTGATGATGAGCCATAGAACATAGGAGTGTGTAGGAAAACCAAACAGGAAACTGATGCTGCACACACAGATTTCCAAACCGTCCATTAGCCCAATGAAATGAGTTGTGTAGTTTGTAGATGCTTCAGGTGTGGTGAAGTTCACTGTAGAGTTATTCATCTCCTCCGTGTTTGTCTTCTCAGTTCAGCAGCTCACAAAAATATTATTACAACAAGATCTATAGGAAAAGTACTCACAACATTGACTTTAAGGAACAGGTCATCTTAACAACACAACCCTCATATGGTTGCAAGGAAAAAAAAACAACAATAAAATGAACCAAAAAGAGTTTGTCACCATGCGAATGTCTCTAGATGTGTAACTCCCTCAGCAGTGTTTGAGGGAGAAAATTGACTATTGAAAATAATTTGTGATCATTTATATTCACTAATAGTCTGGTTTGTTAAATTGGTGTCTTATTTTAAATGGGAAAGTGGCCTGTGCAATGTATTAATTATCAGAGCTTGATTAAAATTTAATAATAAAAAGGTTTATAAAAAATAAATGCAATTTAAATTTCATTTATAAATTAAGGGAGCAATAGGCAGGCCCATCATAAAACCAGTTCCAATAACAGCACATGTGCATGTGTTTAAATGATCGACACAGAAGTAGTGTGTATGCATGGAACATGGCTATCTGCTTTCACGGTATCCACCTTATTTTTCCTGTAAGAGCAGATGTGGCCATTTGTATATTTAATGTGTCTGGTTTCCGGTCTCATCTGCTTCAAGCTATACACTATTTATCTGTACAACACAGTCCGTTTTACGGCTTGATATTTCAAACTAGTGTGTCTTACCATATTATTTTAATGTATTATCTTAATTCTGGTTTAGTGCAAACTGTTTTACCCTTTACTGCACTTTCTTATTCTTCTTATCTACAGCGGCTAATGAACCAGAAGTCTCACACTTTGACAAAAAATGGCTTACTTCTGCGATGAAAAATAAGGTGGATACTTTGAAAGGCTTTCCCGCCCAACTGTGCACAGGACAAAGTGGGACTTGGGAAAAGAATTTCAAAGTAACAGGATTCATGGGGATATTAAAAAGTCAAGGGAGTACCATATCATCAATCTAATACACTAGAGTGCCTGAATATTGTGTTTTTAAGAAAACTGGTACACCCTGGCATAGTATATAGAAACAAATGCAAGTTACCTTAGATAAAGAGGGAACACTTGTTAAATCATATACACTGATTTTGGGATAAATGATTACATATTTGGATTTTTACCATAAAAGCTCAAAAGCTCAATCCTGATAACTGTCACGAATCCTGGCCATGCTCTTCCGTCTACTCGCCACCAGAGGTCACTTGTTCACCACACGGACTCATTTCACACAGCACACCGGACTACAGCTCCCATAATCCATTGCACTGACGACGCACACCTGATTCCACTGATCACACAATCACACTCACACTACTTAAACCATGGACTTCCTCAGTCTCATTGCCGAGTATTGTCTTAGTCTTAGTCATAGTCTTGCCTTGCCTTGTTTTCCTTGCCGTGTCTGACCCTGCCCGTGTTTCCTGGATTAACCCTTCGCCTTGCCGTTTGGACTCTGTTCGCTCCCCGTTTGGATTATTGCTCTCGTCTCTGGATTATCTCTCTGCTTTGCCCCTTTGGATACTGTTCGCCGATCGCCGACCCTCGCTTGCTCCACGGATTGCTGTGTCTTGCCTTTACCATACCTGTTTGCTGCCTCCCGACCCTGCCTGTATGACCATGTTGTTTAATAAAGCTTTGCATATGGATCCGCACGTCTCACGTCTCATCAGCCCCGTAACAATAACCATGGCACTGAAAAAATAAAAATCTAAACAATGTATAGTGTAGTCTCTCTGGGTGTATTTAATTTTTTTTTTTTTTTTTTTTTTGGACTGACTTGGCTGACTTCACTCGTTTCAGCTGAGATGCAGATATTTCAGATAGCTGTGTGAGTAAACATCTGAAACATTTGCGAAGATGTTCTTTTTACATAGAAAATACAGCATATTAATTTTAGTTGGTTTAATTTATATGTATGTAAAGAAACCTAAATGTAAAAGCTTCATTTAGAGATTCATCTTGGGTGTCTTGATGGAGACAAACAGGATCAAAGAAGATGGATATTTAAAAAAGAAAAAGAAAACTCCTGCTAAACTTGTACAAAGTTGTTTGAAAAAATTTATATGGAAACTGGTGACACTAATGACACTGACATATAAATGATAAATGCTTTTATTTTGAAAACATACGAATCATTGACAATACATAAACTGAAATGGTGTGTGGCACAGATTTTTGTATCATCACACTTTCCCTATGGGAGGTTTATTTTAATGTCCTTTTTTTTTTTTCTAGACACAAATACTACATTTTCATGTGTACATCATTACTGCATGCAGGAAAAAGGATATTCAATCTTATGTGTCTAGCTCGGGAACAGTTTTTTTTTATTTTTTTATTTTTTTATTATTAAGCACAAAAAGAACCATAAAACTGCAAAAATGTAGATGGGAACATATTGACAAGACTTAAATGTTTTAAATAGTGAGATGTGTTATGGTGGTTTGAAGAAAGGCAGGTACGCAACTACCCAGCACAAAACAATACAAGCTAATAAAGCTCACTTCTTCAATGTCTTTTTGTAGTAGAATATAGAGGAATCGTGAGATGGTAAAAGGAACAACTATGATTAGCATAGTCACAGTCAATATTTCAATGCTCTTAAATGCTCTTCTCTTTTCTGGATTGTCCTCCTCTCTCTCTTTCCTGGTCCTGACTGCTTCAGAGATCTAAGAACAGCCACAGTACAAAACAACTAGATGAAGAGGAAGAGTAGGAACTGCAGGAATGAGATCCACATAAAAAGCTTTGGTGATGATGCTACAATGAACAGGCAGCAGAATCCAAGACCTATTATCCAGGCCACAGTGCGGCAGATCACTCTATATCTGAGAGGTTTGTACTTCAGAAAGGTTACAGGATGAACCACTGCCAGGTAACGCTCAACACACATCAGACACTGAAACAGAGGAGGGGTGGTGATGATTTTTCCTGTTAAAAACCTTAGTACAAGCAAGAATACTGACTCTTGCAGACTTCCATTAACTGAATAAATCAACAAAAGCAAAGCGTACACAGAGAAAATGATCTCACAAGCAGAGATATTGAGGATGAAGAACTCTGATGCAACTCCATTTCCTGTTCCTGTGATGATGAGCCATATAACATAGGAGTGAGTAGGAAGACCAAACAGAAAACTGAAGGTCAGCACACAAACTGTGAGAGCGGTCACTGGGGCATTTCCATATGTTATGAGGTTAGTTGATGGGAACGCCACACGTGTGGGATCCACTTCTCTCTAAATACAAAGTCTTTTAATTAGTTTCTGTCTGGAAATGTTCATTAATATTTTCACACACTCACATGCACACTCGCATAGAGAGAGAAATAGATTGTTGTGTGGTCTTTTCAATCCCAAAATAATGTTAACAGGCCGACAAACTGTGTAAATGAAAACTATGTCTGACATGACACACAGCTTGTAAAAATGCCATCATATTCTATTAGCTTTGTAATATGTAATATTACTGAAGACATATCAGTTGAGCACATCATTTGTTTCACAATTTAATATTTCATTGTAAAGTTAAAAACCACCAAAGGCATTTTAAGGGGAGTTTATTATATTGACAAGCCAATTTCCAACCACTCTCCAGAAATCAGGTTACGCAGACTGTGACTGTAACATTATAACTTCTTAAATATTACTAAATAAAATGATTACTAAGAAAACATCAATTATTAAATATTTCAGTGGGAAGCACCGTATTGTGAAGTACTAGCTCTGAAGTTCATTCACACCTCATATGTACTCAACACATTGTCATTAAGCCCTGCATGCAAATGTACAGAAATTGATTAAAAAGTCAGATGACTTTTTCTCCGTTCCTCAATATGTAACAGTGGACTTTATAATCTGCCTCTAATTCAACACACCAGCTGATCTGATTGATACAAAATGAGTCAATTTTCTTGCTTCTACTGAAGCAAAAGATGATCTATGGAACATTCTCAAATCATGCTTGAGAACATGATTGTCATGTTTTAGTATAGAGCAAAAGTGGACAAAGAAAATACTAAGCACCAAAAAAAATATATATATATATATGTTCAAATGGAAGGGTCTAGAAGTGTGCATGTGCCCTACACATCTCAGCTGAGCCTTGTACATATTTTACATGCAATCACCACCTAGGCTTCGAAAAATAGTTAGATTTTTTTTAGTAAAAACGGCTGTCCCATCTGGTGCCAATAAAGAAAAATGTTGTATGAAAAATATTCTTGAATATTCTGTCTTAAGAAAACCAAAGTATCCTGAGATAATAAATGGCAAATATATTATAAGCATATTTTTTCTTTGTCTATATAAACAAGGAAAACCTCAATCATCATCTAAATCGATTTCAGGATAAATCATTACACCTGTTTCATAGTCAAAACAGCCCAGAAAAAAAGCCCAGATGTCAAATTTAAATAAATTTCCACCAGTATGAACTCACAGGTGGATGTCCAGAGTGCAAAAATCACTTGTCACATAACACACCTGAGATGCAAATATAATTATGTGTCAGAATAAACATTTAAATACAAAATACTGCGTGGAACAATTTAATTTTAAGACATACAGTGCCTTGCGAAAGTATTCAAACCCCTTCATTTTTTTTCACGTTTTATGTTGCAGCCTTATGTTAAACTGCTTTAAATTACTTTTTTTCCACATCAATCTACACTCCATACACCATAATGGCAAAGCAAAAACAGAACTGTCACAACTTTGTAAATTTATAAAAAAAATCTGAAATAAGTATGTTGCATAAGTATTCAAACCCTTAACTAAATACTTAGCTGAAGCACCTTTACAGCCTCAAATCTTTTTGTGTATGATGCGACAAGCTTTGCATATCATCATTTGGCAATTATCTGCCGTTCTTCTTCTCGCCTCTTCAACTCTCAAGCTCTGTCATGTAGGATGGGGGCAGACGCACATTTTCAGGTTTCTCCAGAAATATTTGATTGGGTTCAAGGCCAGGCTGTGGCTGGGCCACTCAAGGACATTCACAGAGTTGTCTATAAGCCACTCTTGCTGTGTGTTTAGGGTCATTGTCCTGTTGGAAGGTGAGCCTTCTGCCCGGTCTGAGGTTCTGAATGCTCTGGACTGGATTTTCATTAAGGTTATCTCTATATTTTGGTGCATTGAGCTTGTCTTCTACTCTGATGAGTGCCTCAGTCCCTGCCGCTGATGAACAGTCCCACAGCATGATGCTGCTTCCAGCACACTTTACTTTTGGGATGGTACTCTGCAGGTGATGAGCAGAGCTGGTTTCCTTCAAACATGATGCTTAGAATTGAGGTTCATCAGACCAGAGAATCTTGTTTCTCAGAGTTTGAGGGTCCTTTAGGTGCTGTTTTGCAATTTCCAAGTGTGTTTTCAAGTGTCTTCACTGATGAAAGGACTGAGTCTGGCAGCACCGCCATGAAGCCCAGATCAGTGGAGTGTTGCAATGATGTGAAGAAAAAAAATGAAGGGGTTTGAATACTTTTGCAAGGCACTGTATTTACAGACATGATAACAATTCAATACATTCATTCACTACTGACTATAGCCAATAGATAAAGTTTTGAGTGTTTATGTGTTTGAGAAGTCTCTAAGGAATATGATCTATATTGTGCAAACATATAGAAAAATGTAAGAATTTAAACTAACATATACAAATATCAAACCAACAAAAAATAATAACTGATAAAATTGCAACATATACAACAAATTTGTAGCAACTTGACCCAATTCTTCTTGTTTTAAAAACAAAATTAAACCTTTCAGTTTGAATTTACATACACTTGTGTCTGAATGTCACTGTGATTATTTACATTTACATTTAGTCATTTAGCAGATGCTTTTATCCAAAGCGACTTACAAATGAGGACAATGGAAGCAAACTTCAATTGTAGCTACATTTTTGTAGTTCAAATGATGAGAAGCTTGTCGGCAGCACAGGCTGTTTTTGTTGCAATTTTTTTTATTGCAGTTGGGTGGTTAAATGTGAATTATAAACATCATAATAATATTTAAATTAAGAATTGTATTTATTTCATTAAGCTTAACTTCCCAACTCTATAGAGAAAGAGAAGAGGCTGCACCAAGCCACCCAAAGTAAAACAAACATAACTAATAAACAAGAGCATGTCAGGGTTTTGTACTGAAATAGTATTTAGAACTATTAAAGTTATATGAGGAGCATATATGGTAGACATAGTCACAGTAGTTATCAGAATGAGATAAAATGCTCTTCTTTTTATGTTGTTTTCCTCCTCTCTCTCTCTCCGGTTCTCTCCTGGTCCTGACTGCTTCAGAGCTCTGAGAACAGTCACAGCGCAGAACAACTAAAAGGAGAGGAAGAGGAGTAACTGTCCAAAGAAAAACACAAAGTAGCAGTTAAAGAGGAACAATGACCCCACATGAGAAATATCCTGCCAGCCAAGCGATAACAGAACAGATCGCTCTTGTATCTGAGAGGTTTGAACTTCAGAAAGATTACAGGATGAACCATTGCCAGGTAACACTCAACACACATCAGACACTGAAACAGAGGACGACCAGTGATGGCGAGTTCTTCCAAAAAACACACAGCTATCCAGAAAATGTTGCTTGTATACATAAGAGATAAGACAGATTGCACACATATGAGGATCTCACAGACAGCGAGATTGAGACTGAAGAACTCTGCCGCGAGTTCATTCCCTTTTCCTGTTACTACAAGCCAAATCACATAGGAGTTGATAGGAAATCCCAACAGAATATTCATGATAGCTGATGCTGAGATCCAACAAAAATCAACCTGAACTCCAGCAGCACTGAAAAAGTAGTAATAAGAAGAGCTTGACCCATCAGTGGGGAAGACCTGACTGTAGATGTTCATCTTTTCACTGTGTGCAGTAAAAAAAAAAAAAAAACAGTAAATCAATATCTAGCCTTTGCGTTCATGATGGCATTTAATTCTCTGGCCAAAACAAGCAGCATCAGTCAGCTCTTTACCTCTTTCCTGTCTTCCATAAAGATTATTGAAGCAAACAGAATGATATTTATAGTAACTTAGTTGGACCTTCTGCCTTTTAAATTGATGTGTTAATGGGATAAAACTTGCACTTTAATATCTGGGATGAAACCCTGATATGCAAATACATTAAGTGACATAATCTTTGCTTTAAAAAGCAAACAGTGTTCTGAAAGCATGTGTGAAACAACAGTACCAGTATATCTATGCAAAATTTCAACTAAGTTGAAGTCATATAAGTCATTCCAAAAAAGCTAACATGTAAACAAAAGTGTAGTTATAGCTACTTTTTTTGTTAGTAATTCGCAGTAACTGTGTTTTCAGCAGGGTAGTTTGCGGTTTGCTTGAAGTATTTGCATGCTAGCTTCATGAATACTGCAAAACACATTTTATTGTAGTCAAATTTGTGAAACAAGTTTAGTGAAACAAGCAAGCTGAAGGATGTGAAAGTTTTTTTAAAGACAGAATTTATTCAGTACATTAAAGTCAAGACCAAACCTTAAAACTTATATTTAAAATCAACATGAAAAGATTACTTGTGGTCATCAGATGTGCTTTATTTGATTAATGTTAATATACATAGAACTACTATAGTAAGCATACAATGTTTAGTAATTATTTCCATAATTGCATATATTACAGCTGTTATGGCAGTGGATAGATTACAGAGCCTTCATAATGAGTAGAATTATCAATATTTGATGAAGGGCAATTTCCCGACCCGGTAGAGAAAGAGAAGAGGCTGCACCAAACCAGCAAAAGTAAAACAAACATAACTAATAGACTGGAATATATTATGCGTTTGTGCCGACAACTTATTTACAACAAATAAAATAATAAAAGGAGTATATAAAACAATCATAGTCACGTTAGTTATTAGAATTAGATAAAACGCTCTTCTCTTTATGTGGTTTTCCTCCTCTTTCTCTCTCCCTCTCTCTCCTGGTCCTGACTGCTTCAGAGCTCTGAGAACAGCCAAACAGCAGAACAACTGAAAGGAGAGGAAGAGGAAGAACTGTATAGAGAAAAATACTAAGTACAACACAGTGAGGAACAACCAAAAAGCTA
Organism: Tor tambroides; assembly: GCA_021397915.2. Lineage (NCBI taxonomy): Eukaryota > Metazoa > Chordata > Actinopteri > Cypriniformes > Cyprinidae > Tor > Tor tambroides. The sequence continues at coordinate 34,184 of JAFVLL020038774.1, forward strand.
TAATATTGATCACACAGGACACAAATGCTGCCACCCAGGCAATAACAGAGCAGATCACTCTATATCTGAAAGGCTTGAACTTAAGAAAGGTTACAGGATGAACCACTGCCAGGTAACGCTCAACACAGATCAGACACTGAAACAGAGGACGACCAGTGACGGGTAATCCATCTAAAAAATACACAGCCATCCAAAGAATGTTAAATTTATAGCTGAGAAAAATCAAGAAAGATTCCACACAAGTGAAGATCTCACAAACAGCGAGGTTGAGACTGAAGAACTCTGCTGCAAGTCCATTCCCTGTTCCTGTCACTATAAGCCATATCACATAGGAGTTGATAGGAAAACCCAACATAATGGTGACAACATCTATAATTGAAGTTGTTTTAAAACCAGTTTCCTGCACAGTGCTATTGTAAAATAAGCAACTGGAAGAGTTTGATCCATCAGTTGTGAAGATCTCACTGGAGATGTTCATCTCTTCACTGTGTGCAGTCAAAACAGAACTGTGATCTATGAATGAGATACAAGTGTTAGTAAACCAGGACATTCTGGGACTGTACACATGTATACCTAATCAAAACTACTTTAAATAACTTTAATTAGAAAAAGAGAAAAGTGTTGCTTTAATTAGTTGGCTATTTTACCTTGGTCCTGTGTTGTTGTCCACAAGGGTAGGAAGACTTAATTTGGAAAATTAAATTAAAAAAGGCAGACAGATTCATTTAAAGTTGGACTGTCTGGATTCCAAATTGATGTGCTGAGAGGTTGCAACTTGCTCTTCTTAATCAGGGATGGGTCCTGAAGTGTTTCAAAACGACACGCAAATAAACTTACATCATATTTCCTTCTAAAGACAGACTGTGTTCTGTGAGAGCGCCACTATGAGAAGGAAGATCTGTAAAAAAAATGTACTGCAGCAGCTATATCAACTGGGTGACATGAAAGCATAAGGCTGATAGCATCTAGACAGCGAGGGGCCCTTATTTATTGGTTACCAAGATGACCACCAAATTGTTTTGAAAATGACTTCAGACCAAAACAAATCATTCAATCTGACATGATCTCATGTTCAACATAATCTAGGGCAAATACATGGCATCACCTGACAGGTGCAACACATAACCAAGCATTCCAGAAGCCACTGACAAATTAAATCGTGTCAGCGCTGTCTGAACCCCAGCTCATTGGCTAATAAAAAAGCAGTGACTGTCTAGTGTGGTTTATTATTGTGTGAGAAAAGATGAACACAGACGTGCAACATAAATCAAGCTAATGTAAACAGAGCAGAACGCAAATTCTCTGGCATGATGTTCAGGCATTTCATGTTGAGCTCTCAACCAAAGCTTTTAGAGATTGCCTGATGTCTCTCCTTAGAATAGTTGTGCATTTATTTACAAGACTTTATCAAAAAATAAAAAATACAATAAAATAAAATAAAAATAAAAGTTATCCAAAATGTAAAGGAGTTAATTATAAGCAAAAACGCTTTTGAATTATTGTAAATGTTGAGGTTGTGTTAATAAGCACACAAAACTTATTTTCGAGAAAAACATCAGAAAATTGTAACAAGTTCATTATGTGATTCAGATCTTCATTCAGAAACTGCACTGACGGAGTTCATTTAGTAAGTATTTCTTGTCGAACAAACAAGTCTTTTTTTTCTTTTCTTTTTTAAACAGATCATTAAGAATCACTGCTGATTCACTGAAAGGAACTGTCTCAAAAGAGTAATTCGTTTGTGCCTCGAACTACACAGCTTGCGCTGTATTTGGTTGTTTCTTCCTGCAGCGCAGCCCCCAAAGGCAATTCAATAAAATGTATGCATTCACAAATCATTCTAAATTATGCTGATTTATTATCAATGTTGGAAACAGTTGTGCTGCTTAATATTTATAAAAAGTAAACAGATGAAAAAAACAAACAAAAAAGAAAAACATACAACTTCCAACCACCAAGACTACCAGACTGCTTGGGCCAGTCATCACTGATTGCAGCTGTATTCAGTTGTTTATGTGGATAGACATTTGTCACATAATTTAGTTTAAACTGACAACCCCAGTTTTGTTTCCTGGTCCAAGTGTTTATTTAATTGTCTTCATTGTTGTCTCTTTAAACAGCATCTATAGCTCAGTCTCCTGTGAGAGGGATGCTGGGACTTCAGTGATGCCATGACTACAATGGCCAAGCAGCTTGAAAAGATGCAGCACAACCCGACCCAACCGATCTCTTCATTTTACTGTTTCGGTAAAGGGATGTCTGTGTCAAAACGTGCAGCAGTGTTAAGACGAGCTGCTAGACGACCAGGTCCTATTATCAGCTGTCAGCCAACAGCAGTGGCCCGAAGAACAACTGAGACTGGTTCTAGGCAGCGTTTGACAGCTGGACGCCTCAGAAAAAGTAGTTCTGGTTCAGAGCATGACTATAGCAGACAGACAAGAAAAAGGAATTGTTGTATCCAGTATACATG
>JAFVLL020038775.1:0-10549 GCA_021397915.2 Tor tambroides
AACTTTGTTCAAGTAGCACTGACCCGTTTAGAAAACTTTACAGTGTTTAAGAGTTATGAAATAAATATCAAGTTTATAGGCAATACAGTACATATTCCTCTTGCAAGACATCATACAAGGTTTAAGCTTTTTAACTATTTAAAACAATATATATGATTACATTTTGCCAAATATTATGGTTCCCCCCCCAAAAAAACAAAAATAAAACTATATTATTAATATATTTTATGTTCATATTTCCAATTTATTTATTTTTTTTAAATGCCACAATAGCATAGTGGCAAAGCACTTTTAATTGTGGCCCACCCGATTAGAAGCTGACAATTTTCCACAGAGATGTAATTTATTAATAATAATTTAGAATTTATAAATGTAATTTATAAATAAAAATATATTTAGTTTAAAAATTACAAAATGAAAGTTTTCATGGTTAACTGCAGGCAATTTCTTAATTGTCCCTCTTCCTATAGGTGAATACGCTTGTCACAATGATGATTTGTGATGATGATGCAAAGGCAACTACATACATTTTTGTCAGTGTTTCTAGTTCTAAAAAATCCACACAGTATTTCATATGTTTATATTGCCATTATACTTGACAGAAAACAGGAAGAGCATTTTATTGTTTGTTTGTCAGAGTTGCTTTTGTTATTGGCTGCATTTCACATTTTCCCCACCCTCTTTTATGAAAGCCCACCCACTTAAACATTTCTGGCCTGGCCCCTGCAATAGCATAAATAAAATGATTTTGATTCAAGTGCAGAAAAACAGCAATGTGCGTTTATTGACCACAAGATGACACTGTTTTGCCATTCTTTCAGTTTAAACTGGATATTGTTTACAAATAATGCTCCCCCAAAATCTGTTTCTAATCACAGTATCACAAGCACATGCTGTCATTAAAGCAAAACCAACTACTTTTGTTACTTATGCAAAAGTAACAAACTTATATGTGTGTGTGTGTGTGTGTGTGTGTGTGTGTGTGTGTGTGTGTGTGTGTGTGTGTATTTACATACACATACAGAGAGAAAACCGGAGCTAGTTGTCACACAAGGAAGTTACCACAAGAGCATCTCAGTTAGCTAACTGTAAGCTTTTGAGTCAAAAGTCCAATTACACAAATGTGTGTGTTGTTTTTTTCCCCCCTATTTCTCTAGCAGAAGTTTTGTATGTTGTTTTCAGACCCTCTTTAAATGGGAATACATTCTTTGATTTCTGTTCTCCAATCTAAAATTCCTAAATCAACATGTTTTTGCTATAGCTGTTTGGCAATCAAGTGAACACAACAAAACTACATTCAGGCAAGAATCATCTATAGAAGATCAGATAAGAGAATTCTGTCAGATCTTATTGGGGCACATTTGTTTAAAAAGCTATAAATGTTGTAACTTATTGAAATGATTATGAGCAGTCCAAAACGATTATTTGTTATATCTTACTGGATTATTACAATTAATGGCAAAAATAATGTTTGGAAATGTAAACTGTTATTTGACACACTACAGCAAAAGATAGAAATAACTGACTTAAAACCATTTTTTGTTGGTGAAAATACTAGTGGCCTAAGACTTTTGCCCAGTAGTGTATATATATTACTGTATCTTATATACAGCTAAAGTGTTTTTTTTTTATGCATTTGTTTATGCCATGACTCTATTCATCCTTCACATGCTGGAAGAGATTTTAAAAGACGCGCTCGACAGCAGTCACGCAGAGCCCCGCCTGCAGTCCATGTGCAAGCCTCTCATGTAGCCTAGTCTCACGCTGTGTTTTGCATAAAATGTGTGTCAGTAGGACAAGAGCTTTTCCACGGCACATGCAGAGGGCACATGCAGCGTGGCTTTATCAGCACGTAGCGCGCTCGAATAAGCGCATCCAGCTCAGCTCGGCGTTTACACTCCCGCCAATGAAAATGCACGCTAGGATCAAGAGGAAAGGGAAAGCTAAGAGATCATGGGGCACGTCAGAGTGAGATAAATCCCCGCCAAAGAGAACAACAGAAGTTGACGGCTCCCCTAAATCCAGTCACATTTGCCAGTCACCTAAAAACGTGATTGATGTGGGTGTGGAAGGGTGTGTGCGTGGCTAAGAGTGCAAGTCTAGTTCGACAGTCCCACAGAGATGCTGATGGCAATCAATGGGCAGACATCATCACCCAGCATAACTAATACGTCCTTCACACTAGATCAGGAGCACAGTACAGGTAGCCGCGCGCGGAAGGTGTATCTACACACCTGTGACCGACTGTATTTTTTACCGACTGTTTGGCTCCGCTGCCAGATTGCTCTGTGCGAGAGATACTGTCTGTTCTTCGGGCTGCTCACTGTATGCACAGGCATTTCGTGACTTTTATACCTGTTTTCACCAGACTTTAACATACTGACACACACACAGACTTTCTTGAAGATAATAATTCTGAAGACAGAGGATCTTGAAAAACATAAAGGATGGACAGCAGTCCTGGTAAGTAATACATTTCTTCTTCTTCTTATTATTATTATCAATATATTAAGTTACAATTATGATTTTTAATAATATATTATTTCTGATATAGTCTATTATTATTCATAAAAATAACATTATTTGTTTTGATGATGGTGATTGTGCTTAATACCCCAAACCATAAATATAACTAATCATGTTTATTGTAATCAACCTGCATTTCATGTAAATGCTGAACTCATAATTCAGTGCATTTATAGGTTGTATAAATTTGTGTTTTCTGATTAAATGGTGTTTAAATGCATATATAATGCTGTAAAGGCTGAGGATATTAGACATGCTCATTCTAAAAGCTTTGAAGTTTGGAGCAGGTTTCATTATGATTACTATTATTAATAATATTTTTTTATTGGTGACAGTGGTACTGGTGATATTGTTCCGCTTCTTAATAAATGGAATAATATTCATAATCGCTGTGCATTTCATTCATCATAATTAAGTAAATTTACATGCCATGTTTTGTGTTATCTGATTGAACTGTATTTAGATGCACAGTTGCATATGTTCTAAAACATTCATATATTCCAGGCACGTTCATTCTAAGAGCTGCAAGTTGCATTTGAACTATACTCAAAACAAAGAGGTTTTACAGTGCTGCAATGAATTACATGATACACACTGGTTTGCAGTAATGATCTAAGCAGGTGTCATCAAGGCATTGGCATGCTTTTATGATTGCGCTGGTTAGACTCATCAGTGCAGCATAAAGACTACAAAGTGCATCTAAATATAGTATCATTCTAGTCCAATGTGTGAATCACATAAATGATGGTTATAAACATTACCATACTTAGAGTAACTGCTGTAACCGCTGTCATAAACCCTGTGTGATTGCTTTCACGGAATCTGCTTAGAAACCCTCCGCGTGCGCTAACAACTTCCTGCTACTAGCATGAAAACAAACTCACGTGTATGTAGATGGTCCAAGTGCGCTGTCAAACTTTGCTCTGACATATCAGCACACTTTACAGTGTAAACTAAAGTATGGCCATTAATCACATGAGATATTCAAAACAAACATCATGCAACTGTAATTTAAATAGAAAAGCAAGAGTCAAGAGGCACTGCACCGTCCCACCAACACTTAGGGAAAGTTGGTGAGCTCTCGGGGAACATGGGTGGTCATGCACTAAAGCTGCATTCATTTTTCATTTATTTCATAAAGCTGCTAATAATTTAACTTTACTCAGGTATGCACTAGCCTTCATCCAAGGAGGTTAACCGGTTAAGCTGATTTGAGTAGTGGTTCATTACCGAGGTTAGCCAAGGGCCAATTACATGCTGGCTCAGTCAACCAAGTCCACTTCAATGTTAATTGACGGCTGATTCATTTACAAAAGCTGCAGTCACGTTCCGGAACAGGTGATGGAAACACTGTCTCGTGCCTGGCGCACCCTCTGTTTGACAGAAAGCCTTGAAAGCATTTAAAACAAATACGAGGCACAATAACAAGCTGCATAAAGTCATTAAAGACAGGGAAATAACAACATTCAAACACATGACCTTTAAGTGACAACAGGAAACCAGGAAGCAGATTTTCTGTTACCTTTATCAAGTAAACACTACATCAACTCAAACATGTGACTTTAGATCCAGCCCATATGGAGTTCTAGGGATGCAACAATGTTGCAATTTTGAGTGATACCAAGATTTGTTTATATGTTATGTCCAATAACCAAAATGCATGATATCTATATAATGAAGTCTATATAATCTTACATACATGTTAAAAAAAACAAAAAAACTGTTCACACCAAGCTTAAGCATATTTGAAAGTACAGTACCGAGTAGAAAAAAAAATACATAAAAGTTTACAGGTTTCCTAATGCACTTCATATGGTAACATCTAAATAAACTGCTCTCATTCAAAAAGTCAAAAATATTAGCCTACCCAAATTGACCAAACTACACTAGGTTAGACAAGTCTTTTTAAGGTTTTGATCAAATGAAAATAGAATCAATTTCTATTTTCAAAGGGACTAGAGCATAGTTTTATCTGTTTGTCCCTTATGCAAAACTATGGCAAAAATGCTTTGGTTTACTGACCTACTGACTTCAGATGCTTTAGAAATCCACTTATGAAACCTTTGTTGAATATGTAGGCTAACTATTGTACAACAAAGGGACCTTGAATCATTTTTATTAGCCTAAACGGTCCCATTTATTTTCATTATTCGTGGAAAACAAATGCTGTGACGTTTATGGAACTCTGTAACACGTTCCAAGGGTTTAAATGCGTATCACACATAAAGTCTATATCTATATCTATATCTATCTGTTAACACCAGTGAGTTCATACGAGGTGAATGAGAAGTTCCAGAAGCGATGTATGCAGGGTAACAGACCATCCACCCACCCCCCACCATTTTATATAGCCGCTTGCTCTATTTTATAGCGCTTTTCGATTATAAGAGAGACTTTTAACTCCCACTGAACGCATCCCTCGCGCCTACAATCGTCCTCACGTGCATGCGCTCTTTCAGCCGCGTGCGGCGCGTGATTTCCACGCCCCCGCCCTCACTGCTTCTTTCAGTGATTCTATGTTTTGATGCAGATTGTACGTTAGAAAGGGGGAGGTTGGTCAGTGGGTCAGCGATTTCATGCAGTCAGTGTAGCGCCTCATCACGTTTTCCCGCCTCATGCAACTTTTTCTTTGGAACGGTTCGCATAAACAGCTTCATGACAGCATTAGAACATTCTGCATTGTACGAAATGACCTATCCAAATGTACTTTTGGGGGTTGCTTTCAGAGATTTTGAAGGCAGTTTATGATTTTACACACTTGTTTTAATGTCTAGGGCCTCAAAATGTGTGTGTGTGTGTGTGTGTGTGTGTTTTAATACAGTATGTGGAAAATGCTAAGCATTATACTGTAGACAACAATACTGTTTTGTATTAAGTGATACAAAAACCTTTTTCCAATATTTTAGTAAAAGAAAATTTTTTTCAATTAAATTAAAATTATTTACATTTTGATTTTTGTATTTTTTTTTTTTAAATATTAGACTTCACACAATAAATATTTTGCAGGGTGTACAAAATAAATTTAATAGTGCCATATGACCAATGAGCAAAATCTTCAAAGATTCAACAAATAACTTCATATGTATATTGCACGGAGAGCTGAAAATTGAGAAATAAAATATATATTTTTTACTTAATACTAAATGTAATATTATATAATATAAAAAAATATAATATTCTTATTAAATATATTTTGTAAATATTTAATGAAACCCCCTGCGGGTCTGATAAACTGTAGTTTGAACTCAAAATTACATTTATGCAATTTTGACCCACTTTAGAATGGCAGTTCTGTTTATTAACCCATTTAATCTATAATATTCCAAGATAAGTGAGCAAATCTTCTTCAATAGTAAGCAAATGTTATGCTTGTTCAAAAAAAGTTTTAAAAAGTGAACGTATGTGTTTTTATCTTAATTTTTAATAACACAATTGCAACTTTCCTGCATCCCCAACTCACACAAATGCAGAAATGTTAAGATGGCGTATATCAAGGCAAATGTACAAGACATTGCGGTCATGGAAGGCAGAGTATTTCAGCTATTTTCCTCAAGGGAGGGAGGAAGGGAAACCATGCCAGTGTTTGAGACCAGGGAGGAGGGAATAATTGTCCCTGCAAAGTCCTCACGTTTCTACGCCTGCCTTTGCTCACTAGCAGATTAGCGTTTGCATGGGTTGCCTAAGCTCACAAAGAAACCTGCTGAATCTTCAATTAATGCTGGTGTTTCCACTGACCCTAATTTATACCGGCTTGCAATGACGTGCACGGCTCCTCATTTAGCTTGTAGAAACTGTATTGTCTTTGGCTGTATTGTTGCTCATATTACAAACTGGTTATTTTCATAATGGGCAGGTCAAAGACAAAATAATATCACACCTACCTATTTTAGATTAATATCTAATTAAAGCTTTAGACTGGTATGCAATCATGTGAAACTGGTGCTAAAAACAGCTGCGCCCCAGATGCTATGCTTTGGTTTAATAACGGGCATGTCCTGTTATTCATAATGTCATTTTCCTCTTTAACCTCTGTGGCCTCACATGTGTGTCCAGGTGTGAGTATTTCTGTGAATGTGGGTGGGGTTTGTAAGTTGGGCAGGGCTGAGTAACACACTCAGGTAGGGCTAGCTATCACAAAGCTGTAAAATCCTGCACTGCAGTATGTCAACAATAAATCCCATTGCACGTGCCAGCGGAGGGATCACAAAAACACTTGAGCTAAATAAATACCGCGTGCAGCATGTGAAAACACACGCAAAGGAGCAAGGTAGATATTTGCTGGTATAGTCTGAACTTGTTTACCACAGAAAGGTTCACAAATGTGTACATGGAAAACACACTGAAAGACTGTATTAAGGAAATATTTAGCCTACTGTCACTGCTCAGAAGCACTGCACGGTATTAAAGGCATAGTTCAACTAAAAACATTTAGCAATCAGAAATGTACAATGAAAGTGAATGGGAACCAGCCATGGTCACTATTGACTCAGAAAGAAGCAGCTTTGACATTGTGATAACTTCTTTTGTGTTCCACAAAAGATACACATGAGCACTTGCAATGACATGAGGCTGACTAAATGTTCACAAAATATTTATTTTTAGGTCAGCTACGCCATGCTCTCCAGGTTTTTGTCAGTTTGAATCAATATATTTGTTAGTGGTGTTTGCCATAAGGAATTTAGTGTTAGAGGTTATTCCAAATCGGTAACCCAAGTACACGGTTTGCCATATAACTCTCAGAAAAAAAGGTACAAAAGTTGTCACTATGATGGGCCCCTTTGAAAAGAAACCCCTGAAGCTTTCATATTATACCTTAAAAATGCATAGTAGTACATAAAGTGTACATTTTAGTGTCTAAATGCCATATATTAGTACCTTTTGAAAGGGTACTGCCCTAGTGACAACTTTTGTACCCTTGAGTGTACAGATATTGATAGCTCAAATCATGCAGAATGTTAAGGACAGGTGAATTATTTTTTAAGTGACCGAATATAGAGGTTTTTTCTTTTGCCAGAAGATGACAAAATTGGTAGGAGAAATCCCCTAGATGTGGACTGAAAGGGGTAGGCTACACAAACATCTAAGAATCAGTAAGCAACCGTACGTCCTGATTTTGCTGAGTTAGATGGGTTCCTAGGTCAAAATATTTTGTTGACCCTGGAACAACATTTTAATCCAAAAATTTAGTCTTGACCATATCTCTACACCTAAACCTAACCTTACCCATGAGTAATCCCTAAAATCAGAGGAAATGATAGATGAATGACACTGATGAACAAGTACCAAACACTGATTGTAAGCCTAAACTTCACAAAAACTATAAACTGGTTCTTCAAATCTGATTGGTTCATCACAATGTTGTTCCAGGGTCAACAAAGATGTTGATCCAGGAACATGTCGCACTTGGTAAAATCAGGTTCTGCGTAAGCAACCACCTAAAAAAACTGGCTTAAATAGTATGAAAACTACAAAGCCAACTTCTATATCATTGTTTGCACAAGCAAGAACCATTTTGTTTATTAAAAACATCATTAATTAGTTAGCCTGTTGAAAGACACGACTGCATTACATTGTTAAAGCACCATGGTGCCAGTGATTCCCGAAACGTTTTGGACACAGCGGCTTTAAATCGCATTCTCTTGGCCCAGATCTGACCAACTGTGTCCTCGGGTTGTTTAAAAAGTCAAACTGAAAGCCACGGTGCACATTCTAGCAAAACGTGACTCCTCGTTGCCCCCCTCTCACAGGAAACGCATCTGTGTGGGAACCGTAATATCATCGCAAAGCCGACAAGGCAACCTCCGTCGCGCGCCCCCTGTGTATGCTTTTGATGCTCGCGACTCGCGATTGCTGTAGCTGTTTACACGAGACTGCGGATTTGGTTTGGGTAGGAACGGTGTCAGGAATCCATGTGAGGCGGCGGTCAGGTGTTGAGCAGTTTGGCTGGGGCACTATGCCAGGGCTATTATTGGAGAGGAGAGGCGGGAGAGCTCGCGAACACGTGAGACCGTGTCTCAACTCATCCTGAGCGCATGACCGGAGAGGATGCGATAGGATGCAGAAACCCAGAGGGAGAGAAAGAGAAACCTGCGGGGGAATGGAAATAAAATAAGCCGATGGTTTCATTTAAACCCATTTAAAACATCACTCAAATGGGGATCGTCGCATTTGTTGCTGTGCACCCGTCATTATTTTTAGCGGCTGAGATCGTTCTGACTGAGGAAACCTCACTCACTCCCAGTCGATTAGATCATTACATCACCTCCCTCTGAAAGGTGCTGAAAGCGATTAAATATCACGCACATAATGCCACTACAATCTGACAGATAGCAAACAAACGGGTACGTCGTAGTATAGTCCGCAGTTTTTTGAACCGGATCTTTTTTAATCAGTTGCCATTCTCAGAAACGAGCTGAATCGGTCGGAGCATTTCTCGAGTCAAAAACCCACTGGCTGAATTCAGAACAGAATATTTTGCCTAATGTTGGTCGTGCTGATTTTGCCAAGTTAGACATTTTCCTGGATCAACATCTTTTGTTGATCCTGAATCAACACCAAAAACATAGACCTAACCCTATCCCTACCCCTAACCCTAACCATAATTAATTCCTAAAACCAGAGGGAAATGATAGCTGAGTAACAAGGGTGTAGAAACACCTAATCATGCTTGTGAACCTAAAACTGACTTTTCCTGTGAACTTAGGCTATCCCTTGATTCTGACTGCTTGATTGGAATGTTGTTCCAGGATCAACAAGGATGTTGATCCAGGAACATGTATTTACTCTCATCGAACGTTCATAAAAATCTGAGAACCAGTTAAGAAACTGTAAGGGCATTTGTAGTGAACCTAGAATTTGATGGTAGAGAGACAAGGAAGTTACTCTAATAACCAAATAGGAAAAAATGAATACTGGAAATATATTTATGACTTGATAGCATGACAGTTATCAGCAAATAAACAATCTCACATGCTGGTTTAAATAAATAACATTTTATTAAAATATGCAAAAAGGTTTTCAGTCTAGATAGGTAAATTACATTTAGCATTGTTTAATGCCAATGCAAATTAGATTTGATTTGCAAATGAGCCAGTGCAACAAACTGAACTGGGGAACATGAAATTAACCCTAACTAACCCTAACTCTAACTTTTACCTAGGGATTTAACATGTTAAAACCTAAGGTGGTTTAAAGACTAGTGAAAATGCAACATCAAGTTATGTTTTTCCCAGTCAAAGGCTTCATATGCTTTTGCATTTTTACAGGAGGTGTCATACTCTACGCTGGTAGCAATGGCAGTGCCAGTCCAAGCCCAGGAAGCCCCTCTAGCGGCTATCAAAGCCAGTCTCCATCTTCTCACTCCCAGCCCTCTTCCCCAGAGGAGGTCACCTTCACTGAGATTGGGGCCCTCAAGCAGCAAGGAAGTGTGGGAACACCACCTTCTCCAAAACTGGTATTTCAGTTCCCTGAAATCTACAACACCTCCACTGCAGGTTCAAACCAGCACAGCTACTCCCATCCCATCGCTGGTAAAAGGCCTTGTGGATTCACTGGCACGTTTACCAGTAAGTGGGTTCCCTTTTTTAGTACCTGCAACACACAAAGTCAGCATCTTCTTTCACAAAGGAATAACGAGTCCCCAGTATTAAGGACATGCGTTCTTGTACGTCCTGACCCCATTCTCTCTCGGTTTCTATCTTTATCTGAGCAGAGACTGGAGGCATGGTGCTCCTTTGTAAAGTATGTGGAGATATCGCATCAGGGTTCCACTATGGTGTCCATGCATGTGAAGGCTGCAAGGTAAGACAGAATGAGCCTCTGATAAAACAAACATGCATGAGTCTTTTCTGTCATATCACTGTGGTTTATCATATTGCATGTCTTTCGTTCTTTGCAGGGCTTTTTCCGCCGCAGCATTCAGCAGAACATTAACTACAAGATGTGCGTGAAGAACGAGAACTGCCTGATAATGCGCATGAACCGCAACCGCTGCCAACACTGCCGCTTCAAAAAATGCCTGTCT
>JAFVLL020038777.1:0-21204 GCA_021397915.2 Tor tambroides
ATTTTAAAATGGGTTTCAAAGCATGAATTTTGAGATTTTAAGTTTTCAATTGATATATAATTTCTTATGATTTCTAAAGCGTGATAGGGAAAAAGGCAACTAAGACGGTCTGTGACAAAGGTCAAATTTCCTGTTATGATATAGATTTTTTAGGTGCACTCTTGTCATAAATTAATCTAATAATTTTCCTACATAATTTAACAAAAAAAAGTGTTAAAATATCTATTTAGGAGTCTTAGACCTTTCCAACGATATATAGTTTGTCATGATTAGATCAGGATTTATGGTAATATAGTGAAGTAAACTTAGGCGTCCCACAGAGGGGACGGGTGACAGTTAAGAGGTTAAAGGTGAGTCAAATGAACAGATGGAGTTTTGTTCTTAAAAGTAAACATTCAAAAACACAAGTAAGCAATGGAAACAGTCACGTGGACACCTATACTCTAAGAAAAAAAAAGGTACAAAACTGTCACTGGGGCGGTACTCTTAGGTACAAGAGCTAAAAGGTGCATATTAAAAAGTACACTGTACCTTACTTACCCCTAAATGGTACATAGGCCTATTAGTACTTTAAACATGCGTATACCTTTAGAAAAGGTACCGCCCAAGTGACCGCTTTGTATCTTTTATTTCTGAGAGATAAACACTGCATTATATTCCATGTGTGTATAGGTGTGTACAGGGTTGGCAGGCATTCCTTGTCCTCTATCTATGAATTTATAGATGAAGTGAAGCAGATGGATCTACTATTCAAAAGTTTGGGATCTGAAACTTTTTTTTTTTTTTTGGAAAGATAATTTTATTCAGCAAGAATGCATTATATTAGGGATGTGCACAAATAGTCGAATGTATGAATATTCGCTCTGTAATTGTTATTTGCAAAAAATAAAAACACTGTTCAAATTTTACTCTGCGTTGCTGTGCTGGTCGTAAATGCAGGGAATCCGTTATAAATCCTAATCGCGCAAACTAAAAGTCAGTTATAACTAAATGCACTGGGTGGCGCTGTGGAGCGCATTAACATGTTGATTGTATTTGATCACAGAATGTCGTCGTCTGCATCCCGAAGTTTGGAATTATTCAAAATGATCTAACTAAATGATCTTACAAAATGGAATTACTCTTGATTAAATGAATCAGTGAAACTGAAATTCAAAATCACATGAAATTCAAACACCAGTGAGGAAAGACAGCTGTCCATCACTACATTCACGAATGCAGGTAAGCGCAGCTATACTCCAAGTGAGCCGAGAAGAGAGCTTATGATAGCCAAATGATCTTGAGACATGTGCTTCCTTTAAGTTTCCTCGAGGGAGAGTGGTTTAAGAACAGAAAACACAAAGCGCTGAAAGAATCTTTTCTTAGCAAACCGATATCTTTGCGTCTCTGGAAGGTCTGTGTCCACTGAGGAGTCAATTCACCTGAGAATGTGCATAATATTGATGTAACTTGTTGTAGAACGTTGTGTATAATGTCTAATCATAAGCTTGATTCAAAAATGGTGACAAAAACTTGGTTATGAAAAAATTACTTCTTTCTCCTTAAACGTCATTTAAATAAAACGATTATTCGAAAATGAGCCCAAATATTCCAATACAGTATTTTTGAAAAATGCCCAATCCTGCATTATATTGATTAAAAGTGACAGTAAAGACATTTATAACGTGACAAAAGATTTCTATTTCAAATAAACATTGCAGCCTTGGTGAGCATAAGAAAAAATTCTTACCAACCCCAAAATTTGAATGGTATAATATATATATTACACACACACACACACACACACACATATATACATACACACACACACACACACATATATACATATACACACACACACACACACATATATACATACACACACACACACACACATATATACATATACACACACACACACACACATATACATACATGGCATACAATGATTTTGCAATGTGGAAAGAGAAAAAAAAAAGAAGTGGATGTCATTCAAATCCAGTTGTTATACCACCAAAGATTATGTAACATGTCATTTAGTGACATACAGTACAGTAATTGCAGGGACTATCTGCACGAGTAACTTGAGGTTACAAGTCTTACTTAAGGTCACAGTAATGACAGGGCATCTGTCTGATGCTCCATTTCAGAATCTGTGAGCTTTGGGTTGCCAGCCCACATCATTAACCTCTACTCAACCATCATGTGATGTGCGCGTCTGTCCATGTGCATTATAAATGAAAGTCACATTTGCTTCAGAATGAGACTCATCTGACCAGAATTCATCTCAAGGTTATCATCGCCCATTAAAAACATCAGGTTAAAGCAGGAATGCAGTTTCCCATCACACACTCCATCCTTTTCCACACCAAAAGATAAAAGTGGAGTGTGTGGAATGTGTGTTGTTAAAGGAGTGCAAATATACAGCGAATGCGATCATGAAAGCAGTGGACTGGTTTTTCTCAACATTATCTCACTCTCCACATACAGGTCTCCAGACTAAATGACCCCTGAAACAAAACATTCAAATACCATTTATTGCAACAAAACTTTTGTGAATATGTCGGTAATTAGCAAGCCTCACGAAAATAAAGAGAAAAGACTAATGGCCCGTTCACACCAAGGACGATAACTATAATGATAACGATAAAAACATGGTTTTAAAAATCATTTGCATAGTCCACACTACAACCATAATGATAATGGCACAGAGGAACGATAATCATTTAAATCACTTTCAGAACATTTTTTCCAGCTGAAGAACAATAAAACCATTGACAGCCATCGTGCTTTAAGAATCTTGAGCTTTTCAAGGGGCAGATGTCATAAATGTAGCATGCTCTTATTATAAACAGACTGCTGATATAGTTACTGTTATAGTTATCATTCTTAATGTGAATGGGCCGTAACAATAGGTATCTTTTCAGTTTTAAACAGACTTGACTTAAAATGATGGAGTGGTTCAGTGAGTCAAACTACAAATGAAACTGATTCATTAAAAGGAGCTTGCTCATATGATCCTGATTCACCCAAAACAATTTTTTTCCTAGTCTGATTCAATTTAAGCAACCATTTTAGCCCCAGACTGGAGCTCTGCTGTAGTGACGTCTCTCTCTCTCTCTCTGTAATCTGTTGACTAGGTTGTGTCGGCTATCCCGTTCTGTGTACCATCCCACAAAGCTCTTTAGTGACTGTGTTTAACTCTCTCTCCTTCTCGGTCTGTGTGTCAGTTTGCTCTACCTCCAGCAGGTGATTCTGCTGTAATCTTTCATCCCTACACTTGTGGCTTAGCAGCAGCGTAATCTGCTTTCCAGCACATCTGCCCAAGCGGACGCGTATCTCACTTAACTCATATCGATCAATATCACTTTCCATGCACAACATGATAAGTGAGGAGATTAGCAGGAAGGAATGGAGAGAAAAATAGATTGACTGAGGCAGCTGATTCCGGTCTTCTCCATCCGTCTCCCTCTCTTGCTTTCACACTCCACCTGCTTTTGCAAATGCATGAAATAACAGGCAGCTATTTAACACGTTTGCAGCGTGTCTTCATTGACAATTTAGCATGCATCTATTTGTTCCCACTGGAAAGTTTATCTGGGGTTATACTGAAAATCACTGCGCGGGAAACACTGTGCACTCAGCTTGACAGTCACATTCCTCCAAACACAGCTGCTCTTATTACTGACATGTCAAAGTATAATCATACTTCAGGTAATTGCAATTACTCACAAATAGCAGTGATATTCTGAGAGACTGTGACATCAATTTATTCATATAAATTAGATGCAGACACTGCATGAGCATTTATGTGACAATATAGTGTATAAATTTCATAGACTGATAAATCTGCCAGTGTGGGGCTTTTTTGGGATTATCTACACTACCTTTTTTTGTTTAACAGAAATTAATACTTTATTCATAAAGGATGCATTAAATTGCTCTAAAGTGATAGTAAAGATATGTTATACAAGATTTGTTATAAATGAAAACTGTTCTTTTGAACATTCTATTCATAATAGAATCCTGAAAAAAAACAAAACAAAACAAAAAAAAATCAAATCACAGTTTCAACAAAATATTAAGCAGCACAACTGTTTTCAACTTTGATAATAATAAAGGTTTCTTTAGCAGCAAATCATCATATGTGAATGATTTCTGAAGAATCATGTGACTCTGAAGCCTGGAGTAACAGCTGCTGGAAATACAGCTTTGCCATCTAAATTACATTTTTAGATATAATAAACTATGAAACACTTATTGTAAATATTTCACAAGTTTACTGTTTTTATTATCAAGTAAATGCAGCTTTGGTAAGCATGAGAGACATTATGCCGAAACATCAAATTAAATCTTACCGACTCTAAACTCAAGTCAACAAAAAAGATGTGTGTCAGATATCAGATCTGTGCATAATGTTGTTTCATGTAAATGTCTACATCTGCCACAGTGCCATCTCTAGACTTTTATGTTATGGTTCCTGTTTCTGTTCCTGTAACACTATTCCTGGCTGGATCAGTTCAGTGGTTTTAATAAGCCCTCTACAATCAAATATGAACACAAGTTAACGCTAAAAAACAAACTGTACAGTTCATTTTAATTACTGGCTTCCTTCTTTTTTGCTGTGGCATTGGAAGTTTTTAATGTTATATTGCTGGTCAGTGCTTTGGTCATTTTAACTGTGCTCTATAAGTGAGCTTTACTGACACATTTATTCCACTAACAGTAAAGCTGTGACAGCCAGAGGACCTTCGTTTAGCTACAGTCATGGCAATATCAGTTGTACTATCATTCAGTGTTTGTGGCAATGACAGTGTAGCACTGATCTTGGCCTAAGCCCTTGACTTGGAGGCCAAACGTTGGGGGAGGTGCGCGCGTGAGCCTTGACATCACGTTTGAGTCAGAATCCATCAACTCCATTATATCTGTAGTGAACCTGACATCCAGCAGATTGTTGATGATTCAGGCCGTGGCCTTCTACTGTCAGACCACTGAGACAAGATTAGCCATTAATCGGGCTGTTGACCCAAAAATATCAATTCTTATTTTGTCTGAACAAACTGTAAAAATTTAAGCATAAGCATGGATTAATCATACACAATATTATCAATAACATACATTTACATTACATTTAGTCATTTAGCAGCGACCTACAAATGAAGACAACGGAAGCAATCAAAATCAACAAAAGAGTGCTATAACAAGTCTCAGTTCGCTTAACGCAGTACACGTAGTTTTTTTTTTTTTTAATTATATAATAAATAAAAAGAAAACAGATAGAATAGAAAAAGAATAGAGCAAGCTAGTGTTAGAGGCCTTTTTTGCTTTTGTTAATTGTATAATAAATAAAAAGAAAACAAATAGATAGAATACAAAAAGATTAGAAAGGTTTTTTTTTTTTAAGAACAGAATTAGAATAGAGAGAGCTAGAGTTAGAGGGTCAAATAAAGATGGAAGAGATGTGTTTTTAGCCGATTCTTGAAGATGGCTAAGGACCCGGATTGAGTTGGGAGTTGACATACATTTAGAAAATAGCGTGAATTGTCATTAGTGACTTGCAAAATTAAAGCAATGTACCTTAATTTAATAATGAAAATTACATTCTTTGCTTTCAATGGGAAAAAAAGACAAATGTCAATCTTCCTTTACACGCATAATGGAGACGTGCATAGAATATTAATTTAATTTCAAAAAGAAAAACAGTTTAAAACGTTTCTTTTTATATCTCTGCCATTCATTTGTGTAATATCACAATTCTTGTGCAGAACTGAAAGATCTGTTATTTACAGGGTCTCTCTCTTAGTCATTCTCCACACTTAACAGAAGTCTGCATTTCATCAGCTGTGTGTCTGTGTCTGTGTGTGTGTGTGTGTGCGTGTGCGTGTGCGTGCCAGATCCCTCTTATCAAATACTCAGAGTCTGGCTGAGCAGCGCAGAATCTCTTCAGCCAACATTCTGACATTTCATCACATTTTTTAAAACAACTTCACAATCATGTCAGTGGTACAGATTATTATGCTTGTTTTTTGTCAAAATCTGATGGATAAATACAAAGTATAGCATTCTCTCTCCCATCACAAAAACAACCTACACTGGTTGTTCAATAAAGTGTGCAATAATGCTGTGCATTACATCATCTTGTACTGCAGTATGCATTGAGAAGTCATTGCACATCTTTTGACTAAAGATTGGTACTGAAATTAATATTCTTTGTATGCAGGCCACGGTCACAGCTCATGGAAATTGAAGGGCTAGGGCCTATATGTTTAAAAGTATTTGCCATCTTGTTTCATACAAATAGCCAAAAAAAAAAAAGTTTTGGTGATTTTAATGTTACAAATAAAATGCTAAATGAATGAAAAACTCTAATAACTACTAAATGGGCAGGACTAAAAATTTTTTAGTATGCTTTGCTACAATAATAGTCTAAGTAATGTCCTTAGTTTTTCAATCAAGATGAAACACTTCTGACATTTTAGTACACATCTTTATCACTGAGCTGCTGGAATACATCTTCTAGTAAAGATTTTATCAGAGTAACAAGCCTGAATTCAGATTCGACGAGCCTCTCAACTGCACCTACTGTAGGAAGATGTTCTGGTTATTGAGTTGCAAAGACGGTGTGTTAATTTGCACATCAATGTGCACAAAGCTTTCAGCTCCGTCACTTTAACAACTCTTTGAGCTTCAAAAACGGGCAACTGTTGAGTGATTAAACTTCAGTAGAGGTTATACTGAAGGTGAAGATGACCTTTTGTGCACATGTTTGCGCATGCAGGCTGAGAAACAAAAAAAATGCAAATGGATTAAACGGTGCACAGTGTTAAATCCTCAAAGATGTGTGCAGACAGTTTACTTTATGCGTGTGCTTTCACACACATTTTTGTCTTTTGGCTGCAGGCTCATTTTTTTTCTTCAGCTCTTTTTTCGGAGTTTTTACTTGTTATAAATAAATCCCTAAAATAAAGTGTGTGTGTGTGAATAATAAATATTTTAAAACTATTATCTCAATGTTTGCCGTCAGTTCGGCTATGCAGAGTCTTGCAGAGTCATATTATATAACATAAATCCACTGGAACTAAAACCCCCTAAAGAATCATTCATTCAGACTGACTTTGATGATATGGATAAATACTTCAAAGCAGAATTTTGAACTATTTAAATGAGCTAAATTGCAAGAGTCACTAATACAGTTTTATGATTATATCTGCAGTTCACACTCCATTTTGTGTTATCCAGCATGGGGACTGACTGCTAAATAATGTAAAGTTCCCTCTTGCCAGGAAATCCCTTCAGAAATACCACACACATATAGGTTAGGTTCACACAGCAGCATAATACAGTTATCAGTCCCGTTTTGAAGCTAAATATGGTTCAGTTCACACATGCACTACCATTTAAAAGTTGGCCAGTAGAATTTTTGAATCTCTTTCATGCTCACTAACCATTTATTTGATCAAAAATACAGTTATTACATTTCAAAACAACTGTTTTCTGTATATATTTAAATGTAATTTATTCCTGTGATGGCAATTACTCCAGTCTTCAGAAATCATTCTAATATGCTGATTTGGTGCTCAAAAACATTATCAATGTCAGCAATATTAGCATTTATTTGAAATGGAAAACATTTGTAACATTATAAATGTCTTTACAGTCCCTTTTGATCAATTTATTCCATCCTTACCGAATAAAAACGGCATTTTTCCCCCAAATTGTACTGTCCCCACATGTGAACGGTATCATGTTTTGGTTTTAAGCATTCTGAATCAACTCTCTTCAATTTTCAGGACTCTTTTGTCTTGTGTTCGCTTTGCATTTTTTCACGGTAACTCACAGAGATGCAAACATAAGCTGCGCGCTTTCAGAAAGTTTTAAATCCCGTCACTGTCTTTCCAACCAAGCCTCTCTCATCAGTTTTGTGGTCTGGACGCGACACAAATCCTGTGCTCTACACTGTTTTTTTTTTTTTTTTTTTTCCCTTCCAAAAAGAATTTGAAGCTTCTGTCGGTTAATTAAGATTGAACAGATGAGGTCGTGCCTTCACTGGACTCATTTATTAACTGACGTCATTTTCACTGTGATAACACTTTCTGGAGTGATGGTCTCAAAGCCGTATACACGTCACCCCACATCATTTTCTCTTTGCTCACAAATCTTGTGTGCAGCTACAGATAACGCTTGCGATGTTCCTCATCCGTAAGCTGCTTTGGATTAAAAGCATCTGCTAACTGCCTGAATGTAAATGTATATGTAAACAAATGCTATATTTTTTTCACAAAGCCATCTCATTAAATGCATGAATGCGTGCTCTCAAATGAATGAAAGCACTTACTTTAACGCGGTTCATCATTTGTCTTTATAACAAATGCAAATCTTGTTGAGTAATGGCCTGCACATTGCATCTGACACGCTCCGCCAGTGTTATCTAAATATTCCTCGTTCCCAATTAACTCCGGGGCTGTTTTTAACATTGTATAGACGCTCGTCTGGCGCTCACCTCACCCCACCCTGCTACTGGAAAGTTAACGACATTCCAGAAGTCCCCGGAGCACACAGCCACGCCCCCATTCTCTCGTTAACCCAATTATCCTCGTGGATCTCCACGGAAACGCGTCACTACCCCAACCCCTTCCCCAAGCTA
The DNA here is from genome assembly GCA_021397915.2 of Tor tambroides. Taxonomy (NCBI): domain Eukaryota; kingdom Metazoa; phylum Chordata; class Actinopteri; order Cypriniformes; family Cyprinidae; genus Tor; species Tor tambroides. Next base: position 8,624 of record JAFVLL020038777.1, read on the forward strand.
GAGGCCATGAGAACATCTGCAGAACAAACAAACAGACAGGGAAGGAGGAGTAGGAGCAAAAGGAAGGACACATGCGCATAAACACATTTTCTCCGGGCAAGGGCTGTCCTGTTTGGCTACAATAGCTGTATTCATATTTATAGAGCGGCTTGGTGAGGGATCTTAAAATTCATTGTGGTTTTGGAACGCCTCCTACCAATGCTCTCTAATTTAGGCTCTTATTATAGCATGGCGCATGCAAGCACATAGAAATTTGGGACAGAAAAGCACTCGCCATTTTTGAGCGGGAAAGACATTCAATCACGCTGCGGCTTTTTCTGAGATACCGATCGCAACTGCCATTTACACATCTAAAACCACACCCGTAAAAAAACATTACACTCCAGCCCGTTATAAACGCACCAATGCCCACACATCCGACTGTAAAATATAGTTTACGTGTCCCTTTCCTCCTAGCCAGTCTCTCTCTCTCTCTCAGGTATGGAGTGATTTCCCCTCCCCCACCAGACTGCCGGAGCCGCATCTTAATTAGCGAGGGAGACCGAGAGAGAGAGAGACAGAATGAAAAAGAGCAGGCAGAGAAAGAGAAAAGGGTGAATGACAGAATAAGAAGGGAGAGACCAGAGATACGGCAGTGACGGAGATGTGCTCTGCCGTTGTCATGGCGACACTGTGGAGAACAGGTAGAGGAACACAGTCTCCTGGGAAAGAGCAACGAGCCCTGATAGTCCCCACCTTTCTCCCTCCCGCTTTCTGTTTCCACCTCTCTCAGCAATTCATCCCTCTCTCTTTTCTCTTTGCGTGGCTATACGAGCTCTGGTCCTAAAATGGGTTACTACAGTACAGCATCATAGCTTGTAATATTCAATTACAGCATGTTCTTCCTACTGCCTCACAGGTCAAAGTGTGAAAGGAATATTCCAGGTTCGATATGGGTGAATGACAGAATGAGAACCAAGCATTGCTGGCATAAAGTTGATTACCACAAAAAATCATTTTGACTCATCCCTATCCCTATTACACACTTTATGCGGTTTATGGGGAATCTCCATAGGTGTAATGTTTACGTTGCAGTACCCATGTCATTATACACATTTCTCTCCTTGTATATAGTGTGTGTGTGTATATATACACTTATTTATTTTATACATATATATTTTTCCATTCGTTCTCTAAGGTTTAGGCAATTGGATGTAGTTTGTGTTGGTGTTTTTTTTCTGTATGCATGTTACTATTTCAAGTATGCCGCATATAGCAAAACTGACTTTAAAACTGAATAAGCTTAAAAAGCAGGAATTAAGGTTATAGTGGTGCACTTTCAAGGAAAGTAAATGGGGATCATTTTTTTGGAGGATTTAAAAGCAGAAATGTGAAGCTTATAATTTTACAACTGTAAAACTTGTGTATTATTCGAGCTGTAAAGCTGAAAAGTTTGTTGAGCTGTAAGTCATTTATATGGTCATTTTAAGGTTTTATATCCTGTAAAACCGAATATAATTTTACACAGAAGAGGTTAGGAAGCAATTTTTTCCACACTAAAATTATGTTAACAGTCATGTTGTTTACGCCTTGTGGCTTTACTGTTTTTTCAGCTTACGGATCAGCGCCATTCACTTCCTTTGAGAGCACCTCACTGCAACAGATTTCTGCATTTTTCAAAGAAAATAAAGACAAGACAAAATTATTATTTGTGGTAATCAACACGTCACAAAAACCTCAATTACATTCCTTCAGATGTATCCACAAGTGGCTTTTTTTTCCCAACTGAATGAATGAACGACACTCTCGCATGGCAATGATTTGACCCAGATTTCACCTACCCGCATCCATCATCTTCAGGTTATTGGGCAGGAGGCGGCTGATGGATGTGAGGAGGTCAAAGGGAGGTGAGCGTGATGTGGCTCATTTAGTTTATGTGAAGCAGGTGGGCTGATAAGATGAACCTCCTAGGCTGACACCTCTAAATTACCTTTCACACCAGAACACAGTGCCATTTGGTGGATCCGATAATGTTTTTTTTTTTCTTTAGGTGACACTAAGTGTCAGCTGAAAGCCTTGGGAAATGCGCTTATTATGTCAACATGGAATTACCGCAGTGTTTGTTGCAAGACTGTGGCTAGGACTGAGGTTTGCTTAGAGAAATTTAGAGCGGTCAGATGTTAAACATTTGGACTTGCTTTAAATAGAAGTGTCTGAGAACATCCTTTGCAAAAAGAGGAACAAATTCACCATTCAAATTTATATGCAGAACTTGTTATACAGAACTGACAAGCTTTATTAGATGCTTTTTATGTAGGAAAAAAGCAACATATGAGGCTGTTAACATAGATTATGTTTTTGCATTTAAAACTGGGAAATGTAGGGCAGTGGATTGAAGAAAAAACACGAGGTCTAGAGACGTGTTTATTAAAAGACAAACTACTCTGAACTCGAGCGGCGCATTTTTAAAATGCTGTGTCATGCGTGTCAAGACATGATACATGGAACACTACAGTCAAACAAGTCCGCCTAGTGCATGTATGTTTACGTAGCATGAAAAAAGCAGAATGGAACTGAAAAACGAGTTCTGTGGGAATTGCACCTGAAATTTTTAAAAATATCACAATTGACGCAAACTACATTTACATGCCAGCTACACTTGGGTTTGGGATTTCAGAGCATGCTAACAAAGTAGAAGCCAGCTGTAGTCTGATTAACATGTTTACAATCACATTATTAGACTAACAGACCTAGAAACCTTTATTGGAGAAATCTGATTCATACTAAAGTGTTTAAGTGACATTTAATCACTTTAGACGAACTATTGCTTTAGTACCAACTGAAATTGAATGTTTATGTAAACATTTACTACTGAGGACTCTTCTCTATCACATTTGTCTCTTGAGAAAAAAATCTTGTTTTACAATTCCTGAAAAGATCTGTGTGTGTCACACTGTGCTCAGATTTCCAAGAAACCAAAGGTGTGAATAGATTTCAAAATGAAGTCATACATTTCTCATTAAATTCTTCCAAATCCAAACGATCCCTGTTGTGCAACTGGATTTTAGTCGGGTGTGTCACAACTACTGACTGTTTTTGCTGAAATCCCTCCCTCTTATGTTGAAGGTCAGAGGCCCGCCCCAATGACCACCTCTGATCATTTCAAACGGGATGGAAGTTGACTTTCAGACTGTAGGGTCATTATCTCAGCAGGGTTCTGGGTCACCGGGGCTGTTAACACCCACCTGCCGGGAGACACAGCCATAAGCACTAGCACTGGCACATTATTCAGCAACTGGAAACTAAAGATGCTGGCTTTATTGTATGCCAATGATTGTGTCAGTTGTGACTAATTTTTACACTCCTGAGAAATTCCAATGTTCGTAACTTGCATGACTTTCTTCTAGGAGATATTTTGAAAAATTTAGTATTTTTTGTCCATACAATGAAAGTCAGTGGGGTCTAATGTTGTTTTGGACTCTTTTGACTTGCATTGTATAGACAAAAACAGCTGAAATATTCTTCCAAACATCTTCCTTTCCATTCCACAACATAAAATCATACATCTTTGGAACGACATGAGGGTGATTAAATGATGACAGAATTTTCATTTTCACGATGTTGCATAAACCAAACACTTTGGCTCCAATCCCATATTGGTTTATTCTCCCAAGCAATGCTAATCCTCCTCACAGGCCACACAGACTTTGAGCGAGACATGTCCCAATCAAAACTTTAAAACACTGTCTAGCTGTTGTGAGTCTGTAAGCGAGACGTTTATACAGCTGAGTGAGAAAGTCAGCAGCAGAAACTTCCTGTGTCAAATTGCTTCACACATTCCTCTCCACTCATTTTCTCTCATTCTCTCCCTCACTCCCTCCTCCTCCTCATCTCCCTCCCTCTCTATGGTTGTCTTTGTCATCTACTGCACAAAACACTGATTCAGTGCTGAACCCAGGAGTCCAACATGATCCTTTAAAACGCACAGCTCTCAGGAGCGGATGTGTGTCCATTAGCTCAATTCCCAGATCTAAATTAAACTCCATCTCTGGCACACAAAGCCAGAAAGGATATGACACCACTGACCTGATCCACATGACACTTCCGTTTGAAGTGGCCACAACAACTCGACCAATCACGCACTATACTATAAGTGTGTTGATTCATTTTGAGTGGGCAAGATGGGTATGAAATAAACACACGCCACCAGCTAAAATTGGGTATTTTTGCACAGTAAACTCGCACATCAGCCAGCCCACTGTGACTTGTATGACATCTCAGTTTGACACTTGACAAGAAAAGCGGTTGCTTAGATGCAAAGACACACTTGAAAAACCACATTTGAGTTTATCTTCATAAATAGACAAAAGCTGTTAGTGTGCCTAATGTCTAATTCTGCTGTTTGTCAGGATGTTCACTGGCCTTAAAGCAGTTTATGTAAATGTGCAAAATGACCATTTCAGGAGGTGCTCTGAGTAAACTTTGCTTCAAATCTACACTGTGATTCGCTTAAAGTGAACAAAAACAATGCAGGTCCACTTGTTTGTTGCTAACTTAAGGACTCTGTATAACCTGGGGGCTGTTTCATAAAACAAGTTTACCAAACAAGCCAGGCTTATTTCAGTTAGTCTGACTTATTTTTAACCAAATCAACTGACAAGAAGTCAGACTAACTGAAATAAACCTGGCTTATTTGGTAAACTTGTTTTATGAAACAGGCCCCTGGGTTTTCCAAAAAAAAGGAAAGTCAGCTGAAACCTAAACTGAAGTGGACCAAATGAGATCGAAGTCCAAATTTCATGGTTATGAGGTCAAAGGATGACATTTTAGCCCATTTAAAAGTCTTTGCATGTCTGTTTACATATATGGGTTATCTTTTATATCTTGATTGGAAAAATAAAAATGCCTGTAAAACTGAGCATTCATAAACTACTGTGGGCAAAAAAACAAAAGTTTATTTCAGGCAACCATTTAACAATTATGGTCGACTATAAGAAAACATCTACTCCTCAGCTACCTCAGTGCAACATTCTCCTAATGTATATAAAGTCAAAAACTTTAAATCAAAAGTTTTGTATTTCTAATTTGATTATTAAAGCCAGTCAGTACACAGTCTTTGTCATTTCTTGCTTCAAATCAGAGTTTGTAATGTTGTAATTCACCTTGTAGCTGGTTGGTTTAGTTAATGGCTTAAACAGACCTTTTTAAAATATCCCTATAGGAAAAATGCTTCTGGAATCAAGCCAATGAAAAAGACGGGCACTCTAGCATTCTGTAGTGTTTGCAAGTATTTGCAACCAGCAGTATTTTATCATTGCCATACACTTGCTACAGTGAAGGGTTTTGGACTCAACGCAAGTGCTCAGCAACAAAAAATCGTAGCATCCGAACAAGTAAATACTGAACTGAAAGCTCTGTTCTAATTTTCTTAAAGGATTTCATTATAATGCATTTCCTCGCGCGCACAGCTCAAAGGTAAACACGCGTCTCGAGGTGGATCCTGTGTTCCGCTTTTTTAATTCTCAAAAGCAATCATACAAACGACGCAAACGTAAGAAATAACAAAAAACGTGAATGAATTCGATCCCCTTCTGAATCTGGGTTCCGCTCTCGCGCCGCGAAGGCCAATGACGTCATCCCCCCACAGCCTGCCGCCCCTCCACACCCCGCTCACCCCACCTCCGGCCAAAATCACCCGCCGATCGGCGGCAGCCAACACCTCCGCCTATCACCCGCTACAAGCCATTATAATGCAGCCCTGCTGTAATTACCGGCCATGTCTGGAACCCACCGACCACTCCTGACCACAGAGAGAACGGTGCGTGTGGAGGGACCACCGACAGGCAAACATGAGGGACAAAGGGCTTGCAATTAAACCCTAATTAGATGCGACGCGTTAATTATAGTTTATCCGGACTCGAGCGCACACACTCACGCACCCAAGCTTCCTCACGCCAGTGTAATCAGACAAGCGACTAACGGTGCGTCCCTGACCCACAACACCAACACACACCCACCAACCCCCCACCCCAAAATGGCCAAACAAGGCAAAGGTGCCCAGGAGAAATCCGCACCGCTGTGGCTGGCTCGTAGTAGGTCCCAGCTCAGAGCTTTCTCCAGCCCACTCGCAGCGCTCCCCAGGCCGCCAGAGACACGCTGTCTGCGGTCAGCCGAGAGAATGTGGGTCGCGTCCAAGATTTACAACCGAGCAGCACACGGCTACCGTCGCCTAAATAATGACCTTACAATTCACACTCTCTCATAAAGATTACCGCACGCATACACGAACATAATCCCGAATGTGAACGCTGGGCATGTTGTGAGCGCGTGTGACCGGCGGTAAGTCGCCCTCTCGTAACAATAGATCACAATAGAGTGTCATTCTCACCAGTGCAGTCTGCGCCAGCAGCAGCGCCAGCGCCATCCAGCACGGGAGCTTCATGGTGCTCCGAACGCAGCAAAACACGGGGCTCCTGCTCATGTCTCCGCGCTCCTCTTCAAGGGACTAGGCAGGAGTAAACCTTTCGCTCAGTTTTCGGTATCCAACTTCAGGGTAGGCGCTTTCGTCGGCACATCCGTCTCGCGTCGGCACGGTCAAATCCCCGCAAAACCACGCGAAGACCGAGGAGGAGCAGCTCGTGTGATTTCCTCCCCTCTGATCTGACTGAAGTGGCTGAGACCTGATGGATATGGAAGCAGGGAAGACCAGAACTCCTCTCTCTCTCTTTCTCTTCTCTACGCTATGGCGTGTGTGAGAGGAGGACGGGCATTGGGTGGATTTTCCTCGTGCGGCTGAGGATGCCCCCTGCAGCCCAAGCATCGTCAAGCATCTTCCCTGCCTCTCCCTTCTCCTCCCCTATCTCGATTTCCATCAGAGCCTCCCGAGACCCTCAACATTTTGTCTGTAGTAGTGGACATGTGTTTTTGATAATACCGCTTACATAATTTCATGCTACTGTTTTGACTCCTAGTGAATATGTCACCTTTAATGTCCTTTTTTTGGGTGGTGTTTCAATATGTACATAAAATTAAAAGTCTTCTTCTAACGGTGTTTAGTGCATAAGGAACAAGTACCAGAATGAAAGTGGCCGTTTTTTGGTTGTCTGACATTTGATTGTATGAGTATGGGTGAGATACCTTCAGACTACTTACATTATTCATGACATATCTGTGTTTAGGAAAGTCTGATGCACTGAGTTCAGTTATTCAGCTGGTGATATTGGATTGCATATGGACAGCTCAAAACTCTGGCTCAGTCATTCATTTAGAACAGGGGTCACCACACTCGGTCCCGGAGGGCCGGTGTCCTGCAGAGTTTAGCTCCAACTTGCCTCAACACACCTGCCTTGAAGTTTCAAGTATACCTCACAAGACCTTGATTAGCTGCTTCAGGTGTGTTTGATTAGGGTTGGAGCTAAACTCTGCAGGACACCGGCCCTCCAGGACCAAGTTTGGTGACCCCTGATTTAGAATCACACAAACACACTTTTCTTAGCCTGTGTTGCAAAAGACATTTTTGAATTATATGCATCTAGAGACGTGTATGATTTGTTATTAATAAATGGACAGTTAATGCCTTGGTACTTGAGAAATTATGAAGGACTTAAAAAATCTTACAAAAACTGTCTATCCCTGTAAAGCCTACTGTATCATATTCCCTGAAAAACTCAATCTACACGATCTTGCTGTGAAATCTTAGATTTTTTTTTTTTATATAAACATTACTTCTATATTGTTAGTAATCTTTCAAGACAAACATTTACTGCACTGAACAGCTTAGGGTTTCTTTATCCAAACACTGGCCTATTTTTATTTTTTAGAAAAAAATCTTGTACGTGTCAATAAAAATAATGTATAAAAATATATCAAATATCATACCTCAGGGTTTTGAGGAATGTTTATTTGTAAATCTCTCAGACAGTCATCATTATATTGCATTATATGTTTGACCTAATAATTAAACTGGACTTTTAGTCCTAAAACTAAGCATTTAAAATCAGCCTAAGAAGACATTATTGGGAGATACAGAGTGATAACTAATATACATTTTATGTAAATTGTCTATTATAAAAAAAAATCGCATTGAATTACATTACAAGGTATCAGAATTTCATCTTGCTTTTTGTATTTTTTTTTTTTTTACTCCTCGAGCATGAGCTCCATATTCTTATCATACTATATGGGCCATAAAAGCCTAAAGATCCAAATATGATACAAAACATAAAACACTTTTTTTTTTTTTTTTTTTAATATTTTTGCTCAAGGTTGACTAAACTTTTCCATTTCAAAAAACTTTCAATTCATACATCAGTATATTTACAGGGTTAGTGTTCATTGTACTTTTATGATGGAACAAAGGTCCATTCTTATCAAATTTAATACAGCTTGTGTTAAGGCCCATTTACAACAATAAGCACACTGCAGTTATGACGTCTTCTGCTTTAAATGCTAAAGGTCTTTAAAGTCAGGTAGACTGATGGGCTTGTAATGTTTTAGTTCATCAGCTCCAAAAAAATTCTTCTGAAAGTGATTCCAATGATATCACTCCAGTGTATCATTATTGTTATTACTGTGGTGTGGACATATTTATATTCTCATATAACTAGAACAATTATTAAAACTTGCACAGCCACAGTCCTTAGTGTGAACAGGCCTTAAGTCACCTTTGAAAAATGCAAGATTTACAATTGCACATCTGGCAGACGTTTTTATCTAAAGAGATTTGTGGGGCATTCAAGGTATGTATTTTGCAATTACGTGTTCCCTGGAAAGATGTTATGCAAGTTTTACATTTCAAAATCAACAGAATCCTTCATCTAAGCATATCTGCTGCTTCCATCAAGACAGTATCCTCAGGCCATGTCATTAAGAAACTTCAAATTATTGCTACAGGGAAATTTCCTTTGTGGAAAATGCCATTAATGTTTCATTGATATCACACATTTCTTTAATGATGAACTACAGCAACTTAATCTTGAACGAGTAGTTTTTCAACTGATTCCTGAAAAGTATGACAGAATAGATTATAATTATCACAGAGCTGAAGACAAAACAAGCACATGAAAAGGAAGGAAGAGTCAAAGACTGTTCCGAAATTTTGAATTTTTTTCATTGTTTTGTTTCAAAATAAAGATCACACATTGTTTAGAGACAATCTACAACTGGAGTTACAAAAAATAGTTGCCCAGGCAGAAAGCACACACAGCATCTGTTACCTATACACATTATGGTTACAAGTGTGCCTGCATAAAGAGAACTAGGAAATATACACAAGGCTGTTTGGGTTGATACACCGGAGAGTGTTCCAAATCAAAAACCAATGGCCAGTACAATCACTTACAAGCAGACAAAAGAATGGCAAATCTGTACACACCTCTGACTTCCTGACCCGTGTCGAACGCGCCAAACACATACACACAAATGCTGCCTTGCTGCTACCTGCCCCGGAGCTATAGAGGACTATAAAAGATCTTAAAAGAAAAGGGATGAGGAGGTGAAAAAAGAGGTGGCTGGTGAATGGCTAAAAGCAGAGTGCACACCTCTTTCTGTTCTTGTGCCATCTATGCAGTAATACCAAAGGGCTTCCCAAAACCAAACAAAAAATCTGATATTACAATTTACAATATATAACAACTCATAACTCAGAAACCACAACCAAAGAGGTGAGAATTTACACTGAAATGCACAAGATTTTCTTTTTTCCCATTTTGTCATTTTTTTTTCCTCCTCATACCAAAAAAGGGCTGTAGAAGCGAGTCCACATTTACATTAGCGAAGGTTTACAAATGTACAATTATACAATCAGAAGTATGTATTCACTACAGGGGAAGATTATAGATACAGATTGGACATCAAAAACCAGAAAAACTACAAAGTTTTATATATATATATTTATATATATATGCAAAGGTCTACACCAAGTATGCACTAAATAGTTTATAGAAGCAAGACCAAAAACGTCTCCCATGCTAAATGTCTGCGTGTTAGCAATCAAATGTTAGCGATAATGTGTGTGTGTGTATTATGAAAGAATATGCGCGTTAGAAAGGTGTTGCCAAGCAATAAAGTGTGTTTGCGCAAGCCTACATGATCGAACGTGGGATAAATCAAATATTCTCTCATTTCATACAGGACCAAAAAAGGACCATCATTTAGGTAGTAGAGTGAAAACAGGAAGAAATGCTAAAAGGGAGAGGAAAAACAAAATTAAAAAAAAAAAAAAAGTCGTCACAACAACCCGGCGATGTTTCAGCGATGAGAGGAAGGTTTCAGCGATACCACCCCAACCTCCCTACGTCGTCGGGTGTGGACAAACACGCTCACACACAGACCGGCATCCTACAGGAGTTGTGGGAAGGGTTTACATGATGCCATTAGGGGGTGCACAGAGTGGGCCGAGGTCAACGCCGTTCTTCATGTAGTACTTCTCCAGCTTGGCCAAGATGTGCTTTCCGTACGTGTACTTCCTCAGCGTCGCAATATGGGGCCGGATCTACACAAAACAACCGACATCCACCATTCAGTCACAATTCATCGGCACAAACAGGAAGAGAAGACATACTGATAACAAAATAGAAGCCGCACCTTGTGCATTACAATCTTGCGTTGTGTCGGCTCGGCCACATCGATCATCTTCTGCACAACGTAGTTGGCGTACTGGTCCTTCATCATGGTGTATAAGGCACTGTGGGGCCCGTCTGCCATACTGCACACCTCATCAATCAGCATCGCCCTCTCGGCACGCAACGAGTGGGTCACGCACTTTTCCACCACGTTACTGGGAAAGAAAACACACAAAGACCCCTAAATAAGACACTTCTTCCTGTGCACCTTTGTGTGGCGGTTTATCATGCATGCATAAATGCTTTGTGCGCACCTGGCAAACTTATGCTGGCTGAGCCCCAAAACATTTCCACGGATTTCAGATACAATCTTGCTCTTGTCCTCCGCGCGGCCGTGCTCCAACACGTGCTGAATTACATAATTCCCATACTGATCCTATATGGGAAAGAGGAAGGAGAAAAAAGGATTTTGATGAGAGGGATGGATAAGACCCTGGGTCAGTACAGAAGGAGACTGCTTCATAAATTACCTGGACCAGCTGCTCGGTGTGTTGATGTATTTCCTCCAGTATCGGTAGAGTCTGCTCAGGCAGGCAGTGCTCCAGAATACGCTGGATCACCCGACAACCATATGGGTGTGTAGACAGAGCAAACACCTGCACAACACACAGTTATTAGTTAAACATACACAGCGCGACAAAAGCTTTAAATACACTTCAAAATAAGTCGTTCTACAGCCACGACTGGATGATAAAGCAGTTTTTCGCAACACAGGTTACAAAATGCATGTTAGTAGACTTTTTCTATCCCCAGGACTCATTTTATAGAAGAACATGGGGCCCATAGACTACTTATTCACTGTTGCAGCCATTTTGGCCAGTGTGGTCCACTGAAGAGGAAACACTGAATTTGACAAGACTGCAGGAATTTTTTTTTTTAATTCAGTAGTTCGAAAGATATTTTTGGGAAGGATAATTAATAGCTTTGTTCAAAAAAGGATGCACTAAATTGATCAGAATTGATAGTAAAGACATTTAAATGCTGTTCTTTTGAACTGTCCATCAAAAAAAATTCTGAGAAAAAAAAAACATCACTGTTTACTCAAAAATATTAAGCAAAGAATACAACTTTGCAACAGGAATCACGTGAATAAAATATATTTAAAAAAATACTAAAACAGAAAAGTTACTGTAAAATAGTAGTAATATTTTAGAATATTACTGTTTTTATTGTATTTTGATCAAATCAGCCTTGGTAAGCTTGAGACACATCTTAAAAAAACAAAAACAAAAACAAAAAAAAAACACCCTACTTTTGGACAGTATCAAGTCAAGCTTTCTTTATACACACACAAAAAAATTATACTATATCATTATAATATTTCAACATATTTCAATATAATACAACACATTTTTAGCTGTTTCTTTTTTCATTAGACATGCAGTATTGGTATTTTTCTTTTTCCATTTGTTATACTGTGCTCCTTAAAAGTGCACTGCACTTCAAAAATCAGGCCCTCCATAAATAAATCACAAAGGTTCCCATGGTACACAAACACTTCAAGCCCTACTATTCAAACATACAGCTTTCACACGATTCAATAGAGACACACCTGTCCTTTGAAGGCATCAATGATGAACTGAAGAGCATGAGGCTGGACACACTCAATGCACTTCTGCACCACATGATTGCCATTTTGATCCTTCACACACTTCAACACGTGTCCGTCAAGCTCCCGAACCATCTCGTTCTGCAAAAGACACAAAGAAATTAGATCCAATTCACACACCTTGTGTAACTTCACCATAGCAACATGAGCATGCAGCCTTTCATCAACTTACAATGACTTGTTGGTCCGAAGGGATAAACTCCAGAGCTTTTTGAATCACTCTGCAGCCATACATCTGCAGTGCCAGGGATAAAACATGGCCACGGATCCGCTCAGCCAGCGCCAACTTCTGATCGAGACTGCCAAACTAAACACATAAATGGCTTTTAGCAGATGCTTCTCATCTTAACTGACATCAGGTACACTCAAAC
>JAFVLL020038778.1:0-25189 GCA_021397915.2 Tor tambroides
GACGGGGCTGCTGCCCCGGTCGCAGATTCTGCAGCTGACGGGTCAACTCCGTAACCTGGGCGGATAGGCTTTCAACGGCGTACCGGGCGGCAGTGAGCTCCTCTTCGTGGCGGCCCAGCATCGCGCCCTGTAGCTCCATTGCCAAACGAATAGGAGTGTCCCTCGCTGAGTCCATGTTCTGGTCAGATTATTTCTGTCAGATACAAAGGAGATCCAGAGGCACGAGGCAAGTCAAAACAGAATTTTAATCTTTCAAAAAACAAACTCAGGCAGTCTGTTGTTCGCTAGCTGGATATGGCATACGCAGAACAGGGAAAAAACATACAAAAACTGGAACACAGAAGCAGACTTGACTTGAGCGAGGGGATGAGCGGTCCCGGCCGGAGTGGCGAGCAGCAACTTCCACAAAAGGCAGTACAGTCCGGAGGGCTGCGCCCGGAGGCAAACGGACCACTGGCCGCCGAAAACTGGGAGACTGGGCAGAGATACGGTCAGACACTCGGCAGGACTCGACTGGACTAGACTAGACAGAACAGTTCTTAGACAAAACACAGGGTAATGGCATTAAATAGAAAGAAGAGCTGGCAGAGTCGCTGCAAAGGATAATAATCTGACAAAGTAGTCTAGAAACACACAGGGAGAAATAGAAGAACAAATCAGCGTCAAAAGGAAACAGGTGCCGTCCCAATCAGCGAGAGCACAGATTGTGAACGCGAACAGCTGAGTCTAAGAGGCAGAGCAAGCAACAGGAAAAAAAAAAGGAAACAGGAATCAAACCCAGCTCATGACATATATGTACTCATTTTAAATGAATGAAATATTTTGATCAGTTTTTCAAAAAATATGACTATCCCTCAGTCGTGTATATCAATCATTTGTACTCATTTGTGTCATTGAAGAGCTTGAGATGAAATATCTCAGGTTAATGTGATTTTATTATTATTATTTTATCATTTCCAATCAAGCTGTAATTTTGTCAAACTATGCAAAATTTGTGAAATATTATTTCATTTTATACACTTGGATTTGTAAATGCAAGCTATATTGAAATTGACATAGCAAAACAAGAAAATTTGGCATTTTATTTAAAATGGATTAAAATGTCATTTCCGCCACAGAATGCTATTAAACACAATTCATGATTTGAGATGTTGTGAAAATTTGACAGTTGAGAAAAATTATAAGTAAATAAATTTTAGACTTATAAAAATAAATAAGCAAAAACAAGGCCACAATGAGCTGCATCCAAATAGTAAACTGATTAGTTCAGTGTCACGTTATTCATGTTCATGCTGCCTTCAATTTTTAAGTTTAGTCAGCTCAAATATCTCAGTTGTCACTTAGCACAACTTAACATTTCAAACTGAGTAAACTTAAAATTTTAAATCAGATTTTTTAGAGTGTAGTAAATATTACCTAACAAGAATCTCTGAATTAGTGTTACATCCTTCCAAAGTAATTACTAATTATTTGGAATTGACTGTAAAGCGAAGATCATGGTAACCAATTAGTAATGACTAGTAAAGTATTACAGTATTAAAGTATTACAAATCTATCAGAAGGAATTACTTTCAAATCCTTACAAAAACCTTTCAATGATTTGTCATTACTAGGGAGTTACCATGATCTTCATTTAGAATTAATTACACATTATGTATTTGTTTTAATTATGAACTTTTATATAGCAGTTGTTACTAGTGCTCAGCAAAGTATGAAAAATAGTAGTTAATAGTGAACTCCGGGCTGTTATTTGTGTTATTACTAATTTGTTAATAAGAATTTCTGCTAGTTAATAATACTTACTAGAATGTTAATATTTCGTTACGCCGTTATTTGTTAGTTGTTAGTTGACGGAACAGGATTCTAAAGTGTTACCCATAATTCTTCTAAGCAACAGCACATATTATCTAGCTACAACCTTGTTTTATTGTATTAGCAGTTTGTAGGAAAGTATAACTCTACTCTCTGCTGGCTAGCAGAAGCTAGCAAAACATACACCTCTCTGACCTACACTAATGCTAGAGAACAGTTGAATTTGTTTGATAGTGGATAGGAGACTGTTCCTTTGTGTTGGTTTAGCCTCAGGTCTGCAGTTTCCTGAGAAATATATTTTATCTGATTTAACCAGGCTCCCCAAAATGAGAAAAAAAAACAACTCTAATATAGCACATTTTCCCAGTGGATGGTGAAGTGGCTATCTAAGACCTTATATCAATGCTCCAACAAACCAAACAAGCTCGGGGAGTCCAACTAGATCATTTATAGCATTAGACATTGATCATCTCTCAATACTGCAGTCTAATCTCTTTCCAAGACTGATGAGTAAATTTAGCCTGGTTTGCTACGCTAAGTGCTTGCTTGAGTAATTGACATCAATACATAGATCGAGGGTTTATCCCAGTGATTTTGAGCTTGTATTTCTAGTCCAGGCTATGTAGAGTTAATCCATATAGATTATGTGGGATTCTTGTGTCAGGAATTTAAAGCATATCATTAATGAACTTATTTTTCCACACATTTTCACATTCACAGTTATATTCAGACCAGTTAATTGTGTTTATTACCTGTGTTGTGGTTCTTTGTTTTCCTTTTATGTTCTGTTTATTTTCAGACAAGCAAGCTGTGGTTATAGTTCACAAGCATGAGAAATGAATAAATCTTCTAAGCTAAGCTTCAAGACACACAGGCACTATTGAATGACTGAATGAGTGGGAACTATCAATACATCTCCCATGATAACCCTCAGGACTGTATGTGACGGCTGTTTACATATATGGCCTGCACACTGACAGTTCTCTCAAAATAATGAAGTCATTTAAAGCCCCATTTGACGCACTGTACTGATACATCTACTGAAAGGATTTGTGCCCATCTAAATAATTAGATGTGAGAACGCCAGAGGAACATTCATTGAGGTTCATTTATCCATGAATGCTGTTCATTCAGTGAAATACTCTTTCACTGCTCTAGAGGAGTATTCTACAGCAATTTGTCAGTTTCAAGTGAAGAACTGATTCAAACCTCTGTTATCTTAGTCACTAAGGGTTGAAATCACATGTAGGCATTCTGGTCAAAACACCAGAGCAAATCACTGGAGGTTTTTCCAATTGAGGTCTAAAAATAGTATTTTAAGCCCTACCTTAGACATCCTTTGATGGTGATGTTGTTGTTAAGTACTGTTGAGTGGCAGCTGTCCGTATTCATTTGGCTTCATTCTCGCACTTGTTTACGTCATCCGTTCTAAAGTGCTTTGTCATTATAATTCAATCATTGCAATATTATAATTTCAATGGATGCATTCTGTTTTTAAACAGTGAATGTGAATGAGCCTTTTCTTATTGACAATCAGTAGGCATTTGTTAAATGCACCCTTAAAAGAACAATTCACTAAAAATTAACATTCACTAAAAATTAACAAATTAACATAAAAATTAACAAAAATTAACACTATGCAGGGCTGTAGAGTGCAGTATATGTTGCATGTGGCATGAAAAAAATCAGTCTGTGCAATGAATAAATTCACCATAGCAGCAACCGTGCTATATAGTTTTTTGCGATGCGTGTGTGAACGTGTTTAGAAACCTGTTGTCAGACTAAGAGAACATTTAATGACGTTTTTAGTCCAAATTCACTTAATTACATCAGTCAAGAGATTGAAACAACTTCCTTTTGTAATCTGATGCGGTTTCATATCAGAGAATGAGGCACAAATTATGCTATTTTAAAGTACTCTATACAGAGATAGAAGGCTATGTCAATTAACATTCCATTATAAATATACTTTATTCTTATAAAATACCAGAGATGGCTTGAATAACACAGATAAACCATATCTTGTCGCAATTTATTGTATTGACGTTTCATCAGGTATCTCTAACTGCATTTTATTTAGCTACAGCGAAAGCTGGATGCCTTGGCTTTGTCTATATAAGGTATTTCCTAGAATGGCATAAGTTCTATTATTTCTGTGAGTATACATGACTGGCAGACAAACCCTTTTCCCAGCTGGGATAGGCTTGCTAGCTTCAGGGTTGGCTGAATTTTCCTCACGTCTTGAAAATAGCTTTGTAAGTATCTGCGACCAAATCGAGTTCTTCTCCTCTGTCAGCCATTGTTGGTTAAAGAAATAGCTATTAAATGTACAGTAATATATTTTTTAGTCCATAGGAATATATTCTGACTAGTCCAGTTGTCCAACCAAAGGACATGAAAATGCTGATGTTATCGTACGCCTGCCAGATGGCCCCAGTGTCGCCAACTTGAAAACTGATTGGTTAAGGCAGTGGTCTCAAACTAAATTCCTGGAGGGCCCCAGCTCTGCAGAGTTTAGCTCCAACCAGCTCCAAATGACATCTGCTTGGAAGTTTCTAGTGATCCTGAAGACCTTGATTAGTTGGATCAGGTGTGTTTGATTAGGGTTGGAGCGAAACTGTGCAGAGCTGTGGCCCTCCAGGAATTGAGTTTGAGACCAATGGGTTAAGGCAATAATTTCACTGCCATTTATTTTAAGATACAGGCACCCACACTGATAATTCTGAAGACTGTTGATTATTATTATTATTAATTATATAAAAATACATTACTGGAAGCAGGGCAACCAAGAGAAAAGCTATGAAAAGAACAGAATAGATTACTGGGAATAATTTAATACACATTAAAAACACATTAAAAATATATATTAAAATGTAAGTCAGTGATTCTGATGGTGTTTAGGAAAGCAGAGAAGGCCTTGCTGGCCCAGAATGAGAGTTCAAACAACTTATAAAAACATCACAATAATCAACAAGTAATTGTTATGACTCCAGTCCACTTCACAACATCTTGTGAAGTGAAAACCTGAGTGTTTTTAAGAAACAAATCCATCATTAGGGTATTTTATTAACTTTAAACCATCACTCATATGAGTCCATAATCCAATGCTAACCTCTAAAGTGATAGTTCACACATCAGTGAAAATTCTGTAAAACTTGTTTCCTTTTGTGAAACAAAAATGAATCAGTATTTTTTTTTTTTCATACAACTGGGAGATTTTTTTTATCTTAAGTATTTGTGTTATTTTCCTGTGGTTCTTAAAATGATCATTATGGCAGTTTTGTGTCTCATCCCATGATGAGTTCACCATGAGACCTTCTCATGGTTGATAAACAGATTAAGGCAATACGCTGTTGAGGGGGAATGAGGAGAGATAGTGATTTACAATGGTCTTGGCATATTTAGATAACAAAATCATTCTGTCTCTCCGTACCACACATTTCAAGCTCTAGTTTCACAAAGATAAGACAAGACAAGCTGACTGTATAATGTGGTAACTTAAGAAAACTTAATTTAAAAATAAATTTTCAACATTTTTATGGTTTAGGGAAAAATATCACACAAGGTGGTTATAGTGGGGCTCTCAAAGCTGGTTAGGATGATCCTTTTTTGTGCTTTTATAGTGTATTTGGGCACTGAGTTGGTAGGCCAGCTAAACACCAAACCGACCAGGGGTGCGTTTCCCAAAAGCATCGTTAGCCAACTATGGTCGCAAGTTCCGTCGTTACCAGCATAGTTCAACGATTCGGTGTTTCCCGAAACCATAGTTCAAACGAATGTTCGCAATCAGCGTCACAAACTTACGTGGTTGGAATTACGGCTCTTGACCTGTAGTTAGAAGCATAGTTTCTTGTTTGTAAGATATATGGGCTTAAATAAATATGCTCTTGGGCACAGCAAGCAAGCTAACATCCAGTACTATCTGTATTTTCCATTCTATGTAAATATAAATGCATTTTAATTATGAATTTTTGCGCGTCCATTGTAAGCGCTGTTTTTGAAGAGTGCATGTGCATAAATGCCTGCGGGAACCCCGGAGTATGACGTAAGAGGGAACCCGCGATGAATCAAACATCAAATAAATCACAATGACAGGGAACAAAAATAGTAAATTAGTCAGTAGGTGCCATGTTCAATACAGCAGCATTTTAGAGACCTCTAATCAGTTAAATAGCATAAGTTATTCCTCCACCACCCGCGTGTGACGTCATTAACAATGGCCCTATGTTGTTGAACTAACATGGTTCAAACGACGGAGATGCGACCGTTTTCGGGAAACAGTCGTGACTGGATAGTTCGTTTCCAAAACGATGCATCGAACTATGGTGGTTAATCAGCGAGTTACCTCGTTGTTCGGGAAACGCACCCCAGCTTGGAAGACCAGCTAAAATCAACAAACTACATCTAGCTTTTTGACAAGGCTGTGAATTTCAGAAATATATATGTATGTATTTGACTCATATTATGGATAAATATTGAACTGAATCTATCAGACAGCACAATAAAAATATTCCTCTCACATATTCTGAAGTTTCATTTTCCACCCATTTCACAGCATCACAAAAAAATTAACCTGTTTGCAGAGGAATAAGCAGTTTAAATTTCAAGGCTTTAATCTCAATATTTAGTCCTCTCCTTTTACTACAGAAAACATATTCTCTAGTGGAGAACAAAAGTAATAAGTCCTTGGATGCATTTATTTGTAATTGCGATGGACATGTTCAATCAAAACACGACCCTCTTCAATTTTCACATTTACAGGGCTGTTAGCCAGCTATTTACAATGATAGACAGAGGTTGATTTAAAAGGGAGGAACGTTGACTATTTGCCAAACATAAGAGGGAGCACCCATCAGTATTCACATGATAAAGTGCAAACACTGAGAGGATCGTACCTGGTGAAAAATGCTCAGGATTCATGAACACCAGCTAGCTTTGATAAAGCTGTCTAGCCATTCAGGCATGCAAACTGTAGCAGCCACCAAGTGACTTGCCTAAGTAATTAAGTATTTTTAATCATCTAGTCACTTAATGTTGATCTTTTTTTCACTGTTAGTGAAGATAGAGTCCACCTCTTCTCCTGCAAGTATGACTACTATTCTGTCACACACATAATTTTTATACTCTATTCTTATGAACATAATAATGATAATAATGAATGGTAATTCACTCCTTTGACAGTTCATTGCCACCCTTTGTCATCCTTTTATTCACTGTCGACTTACAAAAGACTTGTCTATTTTTGTCTCTTGCTGTCTAGACATTGATGCAGTAAATCAAAATGACCTTATTTAATACACCAAACTGCCCCACAACTGAGAACAAAGAAAGGAAACTATTGTTTAATTTTCTATACAGATAGGGTACAGACAACGGGGTTTGCTGTCACACGTTTTACATTTTTTTAATATTTCTTAGGGAGGTTTCTTTTTGAAAAACTATTTCTATACATACACATCATTTAAAATCTCACAAAAAAAGCCATTTAATATTTCGGCAGTAAATGGCCAAGAAAAAAATATACAGTTTACATATGAAATTTTTATTTAACAAACCACTTTTTCATATTACTGTCAAACTATATTTAATATATTTTCAAAATGGACAGTAGCTTGTTTAAACATAAAAATTCATGAAACAGCAAAAATATAAAATGTAACATTAAAAAAAATAGTAATTTAGGAGGATTTTGATATACAGCCCCATGTGACGACTAGCCCTAGCCTCTCCTGTGTTGCTGTGCTGAAATGATCATATATTCAAAACTGTGAATACCTCTGCAATCGTAAAACTAACATTACAAAGTCAGACACTGTGAAAAAAGTTTCTGATGTATATGCTGGAAAGCTTTTTCAGCAAGATTTCTTATCCATTTTAATTTGTACTGTGGTACAAATAAATGTACCTTTCATATTTTTGGTTTCCTATCTCTCTCTTCATTTCCAGGTTGCTCCAGAGATTAAGACTGAACATTTGATTTTGATGTTTCTGAATGAAAGTGAGAAATGGGAGACATCAGAAAGAACATAAATTACATACACACCGGCTGAATCCAGCCTCAGAGGAAAAACTGACATCTTCAATCTGATATACCTGAGGAAAATGTTGATTTCACTGTTAGATTAAATAGAAAGTAGGTGAAATTAAAATGTATACTAAACTTCTTGTCGATATAACAGTTTAATACCTTTTTGGGACCAAAAATAGTGGTACTATTTCTAAGTCAAATTATTTAAAATATTTTTTGTAAGGATTAGTGTAAAGCTTTAAAATAATTTAAGTAAAAATAAAAGTTTAAAATAATGAGAGGTCAAGTAAAGCAAGTTGTTGTTTTTTTTGTTTGTTTTTTTTGTTTGTTTGTTTTTTTTTTGTTTGTTTTTTTGTGGGAAAGAAGAAAATGATAATATTATTTTCTTCTCTTCCACACACACACACACACAAAAAAAAAATAATACAATTACAATAAAATTGAGAAAACATTGAGAGGATCCTACCTGGTGATGCTCAGGATTCATGAACACCAGCTAGCTTTGATAAAGCCATCCAGCCATTCAGGCATGCAAACTGTCACAGCCACCAAGTGACTTGCCTAAGTAATTAAGTATTTTTAATCATCTAGTCACTTAATGTTGTTCATTTTTTCACTGTCACCTCTTCTCCTGCAAGCACCCAGTGACTACTATTCCGTCCACACATGCACAAATTTTAGTGATCAATCCAATCCAAAAATGTTCGCACTATAAAACAGTCTTTCCTCATTTTCCCAAGCCAATTTCATCCAACATACCTAAAATCTAGTTTCTATAGGTTGAACTTCCTGATGTTTTCAAAAGGCATTGGAAAACACCACATAATCATTGCAACACGATCGGATCCTGGATGCCCTATAGCTTTAGCAAAGCAGTATGTAATGCCAGTCTATGAGGATTATCTCAAGATCTGTGCATGTTTATTTATGTTGTGTTTGGGCTCATTTGAATCAGCAACTGCTCTAAATAAATATATGTGATCCACTACGGTTTACTAATTTTTGGTGAAGCTACAAACCATGATGGCCCAAAAGCCACATGTGTATGCTGTTTACATTGGTATTATTTGGTCACTACCTGAAACAATTTTTTCAGCGATATACTGTACAAGACTATCTGTTACTGTTACGTACGCTGTTACGTACGTAAGGTGCGTAAAGTTTGCGTGTAGTCTGTTTTGTCTGTGTTCCAGATTCCATTGGCCCACCAACCTGTCACTCTTCGTCATGGAGGATGACGCACCGGTTCCCGTTGTCCAATCATCTCACGCCACCTGGTTTAAATGCCCGTTACTGTCCCGCGCGCTCCAGCTTCTCGCTCACTTCTGTTTCAATTTGATGTTACGCTCATATGCTCTTTTGTGACCTGTATAATATTTGTTAGTTTTCCCTGTATATTGTGTGTTAAAATACGTCTCAAAAGTCCTTAGTCCATACAGTGTTTGTTCAGTGTACAGTTTTCTGTTTATTGCTCCGTCTTTGTTATTTTCCCACTGTGCATATAAGGTTGGGAAGGCGCGAGCAGGTAAGTTTTGTCGCGCGACATACATTGTACAACACGTAGGTCAACTTTGATGTATTAGACACACCAGGTTAGGAGGGAGTGCCACTCGCTGTACGTTTTGTTTTTCCTCTTAGAGTAGTTTAGTTAGGGCGTCGTAACGCCGAAGACTTTTTCTTTTCTACATTTTCTTTTTGGTAGTTGGCTTAGACCATAAAACTAGCTAGCTGTGTTTTGTTTTGTTTATTTCTTTTATTTGGCACCTCTCGTGCTCCTCCTTCCCATCTTCTTTTTGTTTTGTTGATGTTTTGTGGTACCCTGTTTTTCTTGTAAATACTGTAAATACTGTCTCTCCACTTTTGCACTGAGTACTGCACAATAAATTGTATCAGTAGAGTTTTGGCAAAATCTTGCTCTTTATTTCGCCTACCACCATTCTGGCACATGTATACACACATCTAAATGTTGCCTCCCCATTTTCCCCTAGTCCAGCTAATTCTAAACACTTAAAGGACGTAACAGTTACGTAAGATGCTTAACAGATCACATTTTCACGTAAAATTCATTTTCATTTTCAGTTCACTAATATGTTTGACCCTTTTCTCTTTCAGCTAAAAACCGTCAATGGCATTTTTAGCTGCTGAAATTGGCATCCCTATGTTTGTCTCATGTTTGTCTCATACTTTAGTTTGAGAGCAGGCACTGAGGTCTACCCTATTTCACCAAAGTCCACTCATTTAAAAATGTTTGGCTTCACCACTGGTTCATGAACTGTAAGTCAGTTATTTAAATTAAACTAGAATCGTTTGTTTGATATCATTCAATCTTCTCTACAGCATGTCATTCTAACTGAAGAGATACAGAATCGTCAGGATCCTTGTACCAATAACCCAGAAGTCCTCCCCACTGGCCAGCTTGGGGTCAATGTTAATGACCTCCATGGTCCAGTCTGCTCTGTGTCTGATTGGAGCATTAAGATCTATCCTGCTGCAGTCTGCTGCTCTACATCTGATTGCAGTACCGACATCCTCCTCACTCCAGGCACTTTGTCGACATCCTCCAACCTCAAGCCTGATCTGTGTCGGACTGGAGTGTTGATGTCCTCTAAACTCCAGTTAGTTCAATAGAGGAGCTTGCGTCTTTGGACAATAATACCAAATTGGCAATAAGAATTGAGGGTCAATTTACTGCCAAAACACACACACACACACACACACTTAA
The DNA here is from genome assembly GCA_021397915.2 of Tor tambroides. NCBI lineage: Eukaryota > Metazoa > Chordata > Actinopteri > Cypriniformes > Cyprinidae > Tor > Tor tambroides. The sequence continues at coordinate 10,563 of JAFVLL020038778.1, forward strand.
TTTAATATCTGTAAAGCAGTATCACCATTTTAATGTCTTCTTCTATTTAGACATTCTCTTTTCTGTCCTGATGGAAAAAGAGCAAAGAGCAAAAGTGGAGCAAATAGTAATACAGTGTTTTAGTAAAAATTAATATGAGCTCCTTAATAAAATATGATTAATATGAGCTCCTTAATGTGAGTTACACAAGAATCTGAAAGTTTGAAATTTAAGATATCATCCTGCAAGATACTGCTGACATTTAATGACAGCTATACTTTATCTTTTAAAAGATATGATGCTTGGTCATATGCTGGATGAAGGAGGTTTTGGAGCAGTATATGAAGGGCCTGCCCATTTTGGAAGATGACCTCAAGGTTTAGTTATTTATTCATAATAACAGTATCTAGCTAGCAATGTTTAGTCTTATACTCATCCCCATTTTAAAGAAATCCCTGTTTTTTGTTTTGTTCATAGAGTAGCAGTGAAATTTGTTAGAGGATGTGGTATATATCAGTTTTTCTCCCCTTAGTCACTGTTTTCAGTTTAAAGCATTTCATAGTAACTACAGATTACAAATGATTTTTCAATACTAAGGGCCAGATTTACTAACAGCTTGCACCAGCACAAACCGTCTTGTGGCGTTAAAACAGTAGGGCCTACTGTCAGGATTTACTAAAGACGCGCAGTGAAGAATTAGCACTGAAAAGGCACGGACACAGTTATTTTTGCACCTAACCTTATTGAATATGCATTTGTAGGAGTTTCACTTGCAGACGCAAAATTTATGGGATGGGAGTATTTAAATTATCACGCAAGTGATTTGCTAACATTTGCGCTTGTCAAATTACTGGTATTTGTGCCATTATTTAAAGCCCTAAACACACTGCACGATTTTCAGCTGTCCCAGACGAAAGATTGGCATCATGAAACAATCGTGGCCAATCAGAAATTGCCGCGATTGCTTCACGATGCCAGTCTTTCGTCTGGGACAGCCAAAAATCATGCAGTGTATTTCAGGCTTAACACCCCAAAAAAGCATGTCTTAAAGCAGGCAGTAATTTGCGCAGCTCTTGGTAGATTGCGCTGGTCATTATGGAAATTAGATGTTGCATCTGTGTTTTTTTTTTCATTTGCGCTTTGTCAGTAAATCACAAACAGAAATTTCCACTCCCATCGGCGCTGTTTTAGAATTGCGCTCTCACACTAATTTGCCTTGTTTAGTAAATCTGGCCTTAAGTAACTAAATGTCATTGTCAACAGACTGGCCTATTTTTTTTTTTTTTAACTCCATATAAGTATGAAACTAGAGAATCTGCTGTTTAACCAGGACATTCTTGATGCAAAATTCCAGGTCTTGTAAAACATACTAAAACTGTTTATAAGGTATGTATTATCTTTCAAAGTTCTAGTGCAGCTCTTAAACTCGGCTGGTGAGAGAATGCAAGTATGTGTCCTATGTGGGTGTCCCTTTTCAGAGAGAGTTTTGCTCACTTTTGAAGCACCACAAAATGGGATCCATTGTTGTGAATCAAAGAGAGTCAAAAAAATATTTTTGGTATCGCAGACTTACAAAACAGACTAAATCTCTATCCCTAGGCACAGATCTGTATTGCACTCCCGTGTACACAATGGAGGGAAAGTACCATGGTGAGCCATTCTAGAAACTTTGTGCCAGAGCTCCACTGGGTTCTCCACCTCATTCAACTCTACACGCCTGCCTCCTAATCAGACACACCTGCAACCCATTTTAGCTCATTATGGACTAGATATAAATGAATCACAAGCTCAGTGTCAAATCTGACCATGGCCTAGTGAGAATATGATGTTTTCTCATTTTCCTTCTCGAATTGTGCCCTGCTCAATGTTCTCTAGGAGAGTTTTTTTTTTCTTGGATTACTCACCTTGTAGTTTACCCGTGTGCTTCTCTGCTCACCTGCATCTTCCATTGTTTCTTTATGTCCATTGAAGTATTGGTCTGTGCTGTGCTGCCTGTGTTCCAGTAAACGTCTAGCAATAACACCTCCGCAGTTGGGTCCTAACTTTATCCTTCCATGTGGTTTGTGTCCATATAAGAAGACTTGACCACCGACATGGCGATACCCTGGAAGAATTGGTGCAACAGCTCCACTGTTCCCTCATTGCTACCTCTGCTGCAACTGTGAGTCACCCCTGACTCAGCACTTTGTACCCTTTGTACCCTTCCTGCTGTCCTATTCAGTTGGACCTATAGAAGGACTCATGCAAGAAGATTTTTCTCATATCAGCCAACATGAATATCAACACCACATCCAGAACCTTTGTATTTACAGTGCCACACCATATCACCGAACACCATGATTTTGCCAAGTAAGACATGTTCCTGTATCAACATCTTTTGTTGATCCTGAATCAACATTATTGTCCAAAATTATAGACCTAACCCTATCCCTACCCCTAAACCTAACCCTACCCATAATTTATCCCTAAAATCAGAGGGAAATTATGGTTGAATAACAAGGGTGTAGAAGCACCCAACTCTGGTTGTAAGGCTAAAATTGACATTTCCTGTTAAGTTATCCCTCAATTCTGATTGGTTGATCGGAATGTTGTTCCAGGATCAACATGGACTGTGCCCAGACTGTGCCTTTAGACCTTGATGCTTGCTGGAGATTTCAGTCACTTGTACTCCTAGAACTCACTCTTTTCTCAGCACAGTCTTTATGATAACCACCAATACTCTCTCCTTCAGTGTAGAGGAAGTCATTGACTCAGAATTGGCAGACAGATTCATCTCTGGGTCCCTCTAGTGCAGGCTCCACCTCTCAACCATACCTTGCACCTTGGTCCTCTCCATCTGCTCAGGATCAGCCTCTGGGAAAAGGACTTATTACTCATCATAATGATCTGTGACTTTTTTTAGATGGGTACTTGGCATATACATATTCTCATCCTTGGACTTGAAAGATTTCTACAACAGAATTTCATGAATGTTGGCCCTCTGGTTCCTCCTTCCCTCGAGATCCTGGGAGGGACAACAATTTTTACAAAAGTAGACCTCTGCAGTATACACAACCTGATCCGCATCTGTGAGGGGATGACCCCCCAAACCCGAATGTAATTTGCACCCGGGATGTGCAGGGATTATCCATCTGACAATGACATGGATGTCATCAATCCAAACCTCTGGTCTAATGCTGGCTTATCAAAAGATGAAATCTTTATCAAAGGAAACCAGGTCAATTGTAATTTTGAATCGGGAGGGATGGGCAAGGACCTTGTGACCTACCAAGGAAAAAATCATTGCCAAGAAAATGATTGTACAGCATTTTGCTTATGGCTAAAGATAGCCACAGAATTGCTAAAGAGAAAATGGGTAGAGTAGAGTCCTCCCCTTAAGGACTGTGCCATTTTTTTTCCTGTGAAACAAAAGTTAAATGTGTTCAGAAAAGTTATAGTTTTAGTGACACTGACATAAATTATAAACAAAGTATGAAAAATGTCCAGAGTTTTCATGTTATTAGATTTTTAACAAAATTTAAATTTGTACCAAGGGGGCGTTTTAAAATGCCCCCCAGTCTGACAAAGCAATTTGCTTTTAACTTTTACAGCAAAATCAGAGTACAGACAGTTTTTGCTTAAAATTAAAAAGAATATAATCTACACTGAGCAAAATTATAAACGCAACACTTTTGTTTTTGCCCACATTTTCATGAGCTGAACTGAAAAAGATCTAAGACTTTTTCTTTGTACACAAAAGGCCTATTTCTCTCAAATATTGTTCACAAATCTGTCTAAATCTGTGTTAGTGAGCACTTCTCCTTTGCCGAGATATGCCACACCTGTGAGGTGGATAGATTATCAAAATGCTGATTAGACAGCATGATTATTACACAGGTGTGCCTTAGGCTGGCCGCATTAAAAGGCCACTTTAAAATGTGCAGTTTTACTGTATTGGGGGGGTCCGAAAACCAGTCAGTATCTGGTGTGATCACCATTTTCCTCACGCAGTGCAACACATCTTCTTCGCATAGAGTTGATCAGGTTGTCCACTCCTCTTCACTGGCTGTGTGAAGTTGCTGGATATTGGCAGGAACTGGAACATGCTGTCGTATACGCCGATCCAGCGCATCCCAAACATGCTAAATGGGTGACATGTCCGGTGAGTATGCTGGCCATGCAAGAACTGGGATGTTTTCAGCTTCCAGGAACTGTGTACAGATCCTTGCAACATGGGCCGTGCATTATCTTGCTGCAACATGAGGTGATGGTCGTGGATGAATGGCACAACAATGGGCCTCAGGATCTCATCACGGTATCTCTGTGCATTCAAAATGCCATCAATAAAATGCACCTGTGTTCGTTGTCCATAACATATGCCTGCCCATATCATAACCCCACCACCACCATGGGCCACTCGATCCACAACGTTGACATTCACCCACACGATGCCATACACGCTGTCTGCCATCTGCCCTGTACAGTGAAAACCGGGATTCATCCGTGAAGAGAACACCTCTCCAAAGTGCCAGACGCCATCGAATGTGAGCATTTGCCCACTCAAGTCGGTTACGATGACGAACTGCAGTCAGGTCGAGACCCCGATGAGGACGACGAGCATGCAGATGAGCTTCCCTGAGACAGTTTCTGACAGTTTGTGCAGAAATTCTTTGGTTATGCAAACCGATTGTTGCAGCAGCTGTCCGGGTGGCTGGTCTCAGACGATCTTGGAGGTGAAGATGCTGGATGTGGAGGTCCTGGGCTGGTGTGGTTACATGTGGTCTGCGGTTGTGAGGCCGGTTGGATGTACTGCCAAATTCTCTGAAACGCCTTTGGAGACAGCTTATGGTAGAGAAATGAACATTCAATTCACGGGCAACAGCTCTGGTGGACATTCCTGCAGTCAGCATGCCAATTGCACGCTCTCTCAAAACTTGCGACATCTGTGGCATTGTGCTGTGTGATAAAACTGCACATTTTAGAGTGGCCTTTTATTGTGGCCAGCCTAAGGCACACCTGTGCAATAATCATGCTGTCTAATCAGCATCTTGATATGCCACACCTGTGAGGTGGATGGATTATCTCGGCAAAGGAGAAGTGCTCACTAACACAGATTTAGACAGATTTGTGAACAATATTTGAGAGAAATAGGCCTTTTGTGTACATAGAAAAAGTCTTAGATCTTTGAGTTCAGCTCATGAAAAATGTGGGCAAAAACAAAAGTGTTGCGTTTATAATTTTGCTCAGTGTAGATTATATTCTTTTTAATTTTAAGCAAAAACTGTCTGTACTCTGATTTTGCTGTAAAAGTTAAAAGCAAATTGCTTTGTCAGACTGGGGGGCATTTTAAAACGCCCCCTTGGTACAAATTTAAATTTTGGTTCACTGGGTTCTCCACCTCACCTCGTTTATAATTTTGTTCAGTGTATAATTTTGAATTACAAAATTATAATAGTTTATTTTAAACATTTTGTTAGCTGATGCTAACTGGCTAGCTAACTAGCTGCCTGATGCTAACTTGAGCTAATTTTTAAATATAAAATCCAAATATTTTTATTCAACCAACTAGTTAGAATATATTTGATGGTAAAACACAGAATTTGATGTTCAGAACAGAATAACTACAGTAATTGCCCATTGCCCCCTGGGGGCGTTTTACCCCACTGACTATGTTTGAGAAAAAAATTGTCATTCTGAAAATATAATTTTTTTTTTTATTAAATAACAGGTACTCCCTATCTACAGGTCCTAATGTTCTCACATCATATATAACTGTGATGTTCTACAAAACAACAAGCTTTAAAACACTTTTTTTTCTTACTGTTGAAAATTAGATCATTTACTGTGAATTACGTTTTCTTTCCAGTACATCACCAGTGTAAGCTTCATGGTGAAAACTTCTATGTCACTCTCGTCAACGTAGTCCATAATTACAACAAAAATTTATCTTGACTTTATGTTGTGGTTATTTTGGGAAAAACAGTAGGGGGGCATTTTACCCCATGGGGGCGTTTTCCCCCACTCTACCCCTATTGAATAGAACTAAATGGGTAATGAATGGAATGTTGAATGAAGCAAAAATCGTACAAACATTTGCTGTAGTCACTGGCATCTGAAGTAGTCACTGACATGGACCTAGTCAGTGCCCAAGGCCACCCTAAGATCTGGATAACCTGAGAGAGAGCTCTTGAACTGCAAAAAAAATCTCTCTTACTCAAGTCAACCCAATCTCAAATAGTCCTAACTAGGCTTTCTAGTGCCAGAGCTTGGTCCTCGAGCTGTTTACTTGACTTGAGTTCTAGAGCTCAACCTCTGCCACCCAGCTCTGGTGTCTGTTTTTAGAAATGGTAAATATGGATGAAATAAATTACTTTTTTAAACAGTATTATTGATACTGAAAGAAATGCTATTTGTATGGCCTTTTAAAACCTACATGCACATACACAGTATCTAATATCAACTCGATCATTAATCTTCTTTGTAATCCTCTGAAAACTTTGACAGAACAATTGGTTGAAGAATCAAGCATCACTATTAGTCAGTACACTTCCTACCACCATACACCAAACATTTCAGTTTGACAATATCAAAGATTATTGCTTAAACTCAAGCAATTACCTGATTAACAAATGCCTTAACTGCTTAACTCTCTGCTTAACTCTCCTTAACTGCTTAACTCTACTTTTTCACACAGAAATTGTTAAGGTTGTTAACCGAGTGGGTTATACTGTAGATCATTTCAAAAGACTTGTTTCAGAGAAGTGGGTTGACACCATGAAGACACAACTGTATAAATGTCTTAAGGGATAGTATCTGGCCTAAAGTAGAAATTAAAATTCCTAAAGTATGAATATCTACAGTCTCCAACTGTTTTGATATTCATGCAGAAACAGCTGCATCCCAGTACTACGGTTAAGAGACCCTTTTTAATTGCTTTGGTACTTTTTCAAGTTCATTTTCAAAACTCTTAGTACAAAGCTGCAAAATGATCATACAGCTCATTTAAAGATTAGCTTGAAAACAAAATCCCAGAGTCAAAACTGCAATAAATTGAGATACTTTACTGTAGAATTTTCTATTCCCCACGATTATTAAGACACAGCTATTTCTGAAGCAGTGTTTCTCAACCTGTTACTGGAAGCACGTACATTTTCAAACTCTTCCAAATCAAACACAACTAATTCAATGCATCAGCTTGTTAGTAGAGATTCCAAGACCTGAAATAGATGGGTCAGATAAGGGAGACATCACCTGTGCTGTCGGTATGCCTCCAGGAACAAGGTTGCAAAAAGAACCTGAAAAAGGTGTCATAAGGCCATTTAATCATGATGTCCATGAAATGCAGCATTGAAGAAAAGCTGATTGCCTGTCAGGTGCACCCCACTAACTAAAACACACTAATGATCTGGCAAAAGAAAGAAAAAACAAAAAAGAAGTTTCATCTTTCCTCAAGGTTATGCATTGGAATATCATTTGAATTATTTCTTAGGAATCTAGAGCCTCTGCCATCTAGAAAATACATCCAGTGAAAATGTTGACATCCTTTTAAAGCATTTTTTTTAACTAAATGCTTTGTATAGTGTTTACATATACCTACAGTTATTACAAAACTCAGTATTAAGAGCATTCACATGAGTGAGAATGAGTTATTGAGAGGAACATGATCACTGTCTTGAATTCCATGCAAAGCCTCGGCTGATATGTAGTCGCCCTGCTGCCAGTGTGTGGAAACCATTTTCATTTGAGAAGAGCCTGAGGCTATAAGTCACTCTGCCGCACTGTTTCTCAATGTCAACATGAGAATGGCAGCCTACAAGTCATTCACACTCTCACAAAACAATATCTCAGTATGGAGCACAAATATGACTTTTATAGATCAGTTCATGTTTCTCATGTCGTGCTGGTGATCAGTTTGTATGCATGTAAATCCTTCAGGGAAATGTCGTATCTGATTTGTGAAGGGGAAATTTCACAATATTCTAGTGTTTAAGAGAGATGGAAAAAAAGATGCACTACATATAGTTTTTTTTATTGCGCTGTAAGAATATAAATTGTTTCTATTTAGGTCTATGTATTTTTTGCGATTGACTAACTTTCTCCTTCAAACATTCATTACATACTGTATACAGTGTATCCTTGCTATGTTTATCATCAATGTCATCTTTAATTTATTCATGATGAGCATCCATTGTGAGCTTTCTGTCTTAAGCATTGTTTTTGTACAGTGCACATATGAGTAAATGCACACACAAATATGCATAATGAGCCAATTTGCCTAGGAATGGTTCACCTGTCATTTACTTATCTTCATGCCGTGTTCATGTGTGGTTCCATGGAACACACAAAAAAAGAAGAACCTTCATGCAGTTCTTTTCTACAGCTGCCAAGATCTGAAAAAGAAGAACACCATAACAGAATCATAAAATTGCCCATATGACTCATGAACTATATTCTGAGCCTTCTGAAGCCAAACAGTTACTTTTTAATTTTTAATTTTAAAGATTCAGTTAAATTTTAGTTTCTGATGAAATAATTTTTAACAGAATGTGTTTACTAACAGAAAGACACAAGATCTAGGATAACACACAGATGGTGCCATTTGGTAGTAATTCTATTTGGTATTCTGTAAAATTATTATGTAAAGCCTTTGATTTTGCATAGCATCTCATATATTGCCATAATGGAGTAATGAAGTACTCTGCCCTCCTCTCATCCTGGCCAGAGTCAGAGGCTTCCTGATCCATTGAAGAACTGCGCTTGGCAAGTAATGTGTTTAGCTGGCTAGTCAGCACATTAGATTGTTCCAAATGAGCACTTAATTCATTGCTCCCTGTTCAGAGATTTGTAGCGGAACTCGGATGGTAATTGTGGGGGAAACAGGGAGGGCTGAAGAAAGATCGATTGGTCCAAAAACAAAGCCTGTGTGATCTGAGGACTGGCCACAGTGGAACTCAAGCATCGTTGTATGAGTTACTTAGCCAATCAATCAATATTTCTAATTTCATTGATATGTTAATTTCTTTATAAGATACATTTTGAGAATCAGCTTGCATGTTCTCAATACACGTAAAAAAATAAGTAAATAAATAAATAAAATAAAATTTCTGAATATAATTGAGCTTGCCAGTTATGAAAGAAAACAACTTCTGGATAATTTGCCTTGAAATAACTTTAAAGGTGCCAAGTGGTGCAAATATAAACACTGCAAAATGTTGAGTATTTTAATAGGTCAGCGCTAATAAAATGTGACGCTTTTATCATTAGGCACAAATTCATTACATTTTCAGCCCTGCACTCAATCTCACTTAGGAAAGCAGTGATTCATCACTCAAAATCAAGTCCATCAAAACTAACAATTACAAAATAGAACTACATATTTTTGTGGTCCCTAGATGTGTTTTTGATTAGATTCCGAGATACACAGAGGCACGCATTCATCCTCTTCACACCTTGTGTTAGTCAAGGCATTCAATAGGATTTTCTTTCATTTGCATGCCTACGGTACTCATTATAAGTTAATCTTGTTCCGTGAAAAATATGCCTTCTGGATATGACCTTAAAATATCACTCATTTAATCAGTGACATATTTATTCCTGTGTAATGCGCTTAGAAACTCATTTACATTTATTACATAGCACCACACTGTGCACGTCCATATTTAGAATTATACATTTGGAATTAATTTTGCATTCTATTTTTTAAAAAGATGAAAGACTGATTGAGATGAATTAAATTTTATATTAATTATTCAGTCTGCTATGTACACACTGTGCACAGACACTATGCAATGAAATCATGTGACCCGCAGATAAACTGTCAATCCCAGTTCATTACGACTGATTGATGAATGCAAAGTCAAGTTAATGTAAACACACCATAACCTTCATTAATGTCATTCTCTAACTAGACATTTGTCTAACTGATTTAGGGCCAGATTTACTAAACAGTGCAAATTAGCGTGAGAATGCAATAAAAGCGCTGATAGGAGTGGAAAGTTCTACAAGATACTGACAATGTGCAAATTAAAGAACACAAGCCATGTCAAGCACAAAAGGTTAAGACATGCTTTTTTGTGTGTTAAATAATGGTGTAAATACCATTGCATGAGTTATTTAAATACTCTCCTCCCATAAATTTTACCTATGAAAGGAAAACTCATACAAATGCATATTCAATAACGTCATCCACAAAAAATAACTTTCCACACATTTTCATTGCTAATTGTTCACTGCATGTCTTTACTAAATCCTGACAGTAGTTTTTTAATGCCAAAAATATGTTAGTGAATCTGGCCCTAAATCTCTTATTCATTCATGAAGTCCTGATTGAAGTCAAAAGTTTCCATCGCCTATAAGTTTACATTCCACCAGGACAATGCTCTTCCGTTGTCATACTTTGTTTGTCTTGCATTTGCAGATAGGAAATGTGAAGCAAGTTTAATCACATTTTCCTCTAGACAATTCCCATAATTAGTCTGAAAAGCCTTGATTAACCTGCAGCTGTGTCACAGCAGATAGTGGGGAGGGATCACTGCAGACTGCTCTCCAGTAATTAGTTTGGGAATATTTGGGAACCAAGAAGGAAAAGTCGCACCAGGAGTGAAAATGTCATTTTCATGGTTTCAGCTACCTTCTGACATCTAATATCCTTGACTTCTCCCATGTAGCTGTGACAGCGAAAGAAACACATTTATTTCAAGAATTATATCTGGACAGTAGATACACAGCATAAAATGTGAGTGTAATGTCAAAGTATAAAATATACTAATAAACAACGGCAAAATGGTTTTAAACTTTTTATATTGGTGAGAATTGGACTAAAATCACTCTCCCTCATACAAATAAATTTACTCTCTAAATATATAGTACTCTAAAAGCACATACAACATATGCAATATGCAATGTAATAACTACATTTAGTAAAACATATAACCTGTCTTGAAACATGACTTCTTACCTGTATCTAAACCTTCAAATATTTCTACCAATCACTTTGTAAATATCCCCTTGCCTTCTAGAAAGAACTATGAAAGAATGAACTAGTCTTAAAGTCTTAAATCTATGAAAGAACTAGTCTTAAAGCAAATAAAAGCCTGCTGAACATAAGGATATTCAGACTTACCTTGGAGATCTGAGCAAATGGAGCTAATAATTAGATGAGCCTGCCAAAACTGGTCATAGTGAAGAAATCTGTGTGTACCGAACATAATTAAGCCAACTGCCTTCTCTTGACAAAATGTCTGTGTACTTTTTATAACAAAATTATGGAAGCCCGTTTCCGCCACTGAATAAAAAAATAAAAAAGGTAATTGTGACTTTGTATCTCACAATTCTGACTTTTTTTCTCAGAATTGCATGATACAAACTCGCAATTGCTAGTTAAAAAGTCAGAATTGTGAGTTATTCTGAGAAATAAAGTCAGAATTGCATGATTGTGACATAAAGTCGCAATTCTGAGAAATAAAGTCAGAACTGACTTCTGAATTCTGACTTTTTAACTCGCAAATATCAAAATTGTGTGTTATAAAGTCAGAATTGTGAGATATAAACTCACAATTCTAAAAAAAAAAGTCAGAATTGCGAGTTCACAATTGTGACATTATAAATCGCAATTCTGAATTTATAACTCGCAATTGACCGTTCGCAAAACCCGCCCACCCTTAGTTACTGTTGCCATGACCGACAAACAATGCCGCTCTCACACTACACACGTTCTCACGCAGTGAAAAATACATCGCGGAGCAAAGAGGAAACTGACAAAACACTGACAGAGAAGACAAAGCAGGTTACTTCTGATGTGAAACAAGGTCTCAGGACCCTCAGCTTTTAAACTGTCATTTTTAAAGAAATTTAAACAATAAATACCGTTTTGTGGCTCTTCAGTGTGTGACAGATCACTGTATTGCCTCAGTTCAAACACGTGAACAGATCGTCTTTTCATATTTACTTAAAGCACGAAATAAACATGAATAAACAACAGAAAGTGTTTTATTTCAACCGCGGAACAGACCATTTTTCAAGTTTAAGTCCACCAAAGTTAATCTGCTCTCCTGTCTGATTTGTGGTTAAGGCTACAGCTGCGGCTACTGGACATGCGTATTCACATTTACATATTTTCCGAGCCGACAATATAACGTGAAACCTATGAAAATGGTTTTAAAAAGCACATAGCGCCATAGTTTCATCACTTTAGAGTGCCGCAGTGACCGTCTTTTTGCAGTAAAGGACCTGTCATAGTTTACTGAGGGGGAAGATGACATGAAGCGACGCGAGGAGAGCTGCATTGAAAACAGATGAGCGCACATGTGCATATACAGCTCCCGATCGGGGCGAAGTTCACGGGATTTTGTCCACAGAATGATAAGAGCACACGTTTTAACATATTATTTTATTATTTAACACTCAGTATTTAACTTAAGCGCTGCAAGCCATGCATATAGCGCTGGACATGACAGGTTTTCTGGTACGCAAAACAAGTATATAAAGGCATACCTTAGCTTATTACCGTTACCGTGGCAACCAACAACAGCACATCTTAACCCTCCGCACATATTTATATTTAGTTATATTGAAAAAGTTTCAATTCAGTCGATCTTTTTTACCCCGTTTAACATGTATTTCTATGGAGACCTGTCGTAGCTGTCGGGCAAGATGGCGGATAGCAGCGGCGGCACATAATCTCTGCGTTCTGATTGGTCAGATCGCCTGTCAATCAAGCTCTTTGCGAACGGTCAATTGCGAGTTTATATCTCACAATTCTGCGAAAAAAGTCAGAATTGTGAGATAAAAAGTCACAATAACCTTTTTTTTTTATTCAGTGGTGGAAACGGACTTCCATACTAAATAGATTTCCAAATAAGTTTTTTAGGTTTTCCTCACTATCTCACGACTAATTCGTACATATTTTACAAGGTGGCTAATTTGTATGACCTCACTCGTACGATTTAGTACGATTTGTCTAATCCCCAGTGACGGGTAGGTTTAGGGGCGGGGTTAGGTGAAGGTCATTCGTACAAATTCATACGAATTGGCAACTCATAAAATACGTACAATTTAGCAAAAATCGTATGAATTTGTATGAATGAGGTCGTACGAATTCGTACGAATTAGCCACCTCGTAAAATATGTACGAATTGCTGTGAGATCGGGCTGGTTTTCTTATACTGTCTCAACAACTTAAAATCCTTAAACTTCAACAAAAAGTGTTGCATTTTTGTATTTGTCTGGACTAGCCAAGATGTTGATACTATTTGTCTGTAATTACCTGCCAGACACATCTGCCTATGACTAATTTGCCCATTTGTCTATTTTTCTGTTTTGCTATGATTCCCACTTATTGCATGTGGATTACAGACATACTTGTTTGGCTTTTGCTTGGTCGTTTTACATCACCAGCTAAAAGTACTTTGCACTCTTAACATTAAACTCTTTACATAATGAACTTTATGCAGGGGGTTGGGCTTATAAACCTAGAATAGTGGAGGAGACATGTCTGCAAGTTACCCTGCTGCATGTTTGGCCATATGGCAGAAAAAGTTTGCTGCTTGGCTATAGTAGAAACAACTGAAGCAAGGGTTGAAAGTCTCTTGAATGATCAAGAGTCTCGTTGCGTCCTTCAACAGTACACAGTGTTTCGCAGATGAAAAGAAAATAGATAAACTGCTATTTTTGAATCTCTGCTTTTTCTCAAGGTTTAATCATAACATCAGATTTGAAACTAGTGCAATGCCTCACCTTTTTACCCACACTAAATGTTAAAAGGACAAATCATGTACTTTAGAATAAATATTCAGCGTCTGACAGTCGCAAGTGAATAAGCTTGCTGTCTTGCTACATCAAACATAATACTTTTAAAGCTTACAGTACTCAGAAAATGTCTGTTTTTGGAAAAAGTGCATTTCAAAGTCACTTTTTATATTACTCTTTATATTAAGCATGAGAGTCATCACAGTCCTGTAGCATGAAAGGATAATCTGCTTTCTGAATATTTTTTCCTCCTGCAAGATATTCTGCCAGACCCTGTACTTTATTCTTGGTTTTTCAAACACAACCATGACACCCTCTAAACTTGTCACTGACGTACCATGGCAAACAAGCTTCCTGGCATTTTCCTCCATTATTTATGACTACAGTGATGATAGGACATTAAGTACTTTAAGCTCAGTGGCATAAATCTCTGGCTTCAATGTGCTATAAATGTAGTGCTGCTGATGTTTCGAGAGTATTTTACTCATATTAAAATGGTGTCTGTCTTGATCTTTCTCAGGGAGATTTGCATCCTGTGCAATTAAAATCAAATTGTAAATCTGCAAACGCTAGCGCTCATTCTCTTTACACCCTTTATAGGGTACACCTTTATCTAAAGCAACTGAAGCAGTATTATTTGTAATATTTACATAAAGTACACATTTCTTTCTGTATTTTAATGGACATTTCTGTTCTTCAGAATATAGATCATATATATATATATATATATATATATATATATATTAGTGCTGTCAAACGATTAATCGCGGTTAATCGCACCCAAAATAAAAGTTTTTGTTTACATAATATATGTGTGTGTGCTGTGCTAAATATATACATGCATGTGTGTGTATTTATACATACATAATAAATATACACAGTACACACACATATATTATGTAAACAAAAACTTTTATTTTGGA
>JAFVLL020038779.1:0-10469 GCA_021397915.2 Tor tambroides
TGGTAATTGACTGCATATTGTGTGAAAACAACACAAATTGTGTTAATGGTATGGTCACAACAGATGGATGTTGTGCTAATTGTGTTTAGAGTTTTTGAAAATGTGACTACAGATTGGACAAAAGGATGTTAGCAATTGAAAAAATCTGTAAGCCATAAATCCAGAAAAATGAAAACAGACAACATGAATTTCTGAAAAAGTAATAATACATTTCATATGTGATCCTGGACAACAAAATCAGTCTTAAGTTGCTGGGGTATATTTGTAGCAATAGCCAAAAATACATTGTATGGGTAAAAATTATCAATTTTTCTTTTATACCAAAAATCATTAGGATATTAAGTAAAGATCATGTTCCATGAAGATATTTTGCAAATTTCTTACCATAAATATATCAAAACTTCATTTTTGATTAGTAATATGCATTGCTAAGAACTACATTTGGACAACTTTTAAGGCGATTTTCTCAATATTTTGATTTTTTTGCACCCTCAGATTCCTGATTTTCAAATAGTTGTATCTCAGCCAAATATTGTCCTATCCTAACCAACCATACATCAATGGAAAGCTTATTTATTCAGCTTTCAGATGATGTATAAATCTCAATTTCGAAAACTTGACACTTAAGACTGGTTTTGTGGTCCATGGTCACATATGAACATTTAAGTTGTTAAAGTTGTATAAATTCAGTTGATTAGACATGCTTTTGATTATTACATTTTAATTAAACCATTAAATGGAATGCAGAAAAATAAAAACGGAAAACACTTTGAGAAAAACATATTTCATCTAATATAATTTCATGTAATTTTTGTTAAACTTTTAATTAAATGTTAAACTGTAAAAGTGTTATGATTCAAATAATTAAACATGCTTTTTGATTACTACAAATTAATTTAACCATTAAAACACATTGTGCAGTTTCAGGCATGTGAGTACCTTAACATGATGAATGATGGCCTCAAATACTCCGACGAAGCAGTATTAGAGACCATGTAGATTTATTGTGTCTTAGGAGCACTGAGCTTTGGCATTTTTCCGACTTGGGACGGTCTTGTGCACTTACTTCCTGTCGCATGCACACGCTCAAGTGGCCAAGACCGCAATGGTGGGTATTTGGACAGGCACAGTATTTTCTTGCCAGTATGAATAGACCCTAATCTCTGCCTTAAAGACGTCACTGACCAATCTCATCTTTGGCATCTATGATTTTCTCTTTTTCAATCAATCAATCAATCAATCAATCAATGTGAGTTCATTGTAGTTCAGCAAATGGTCAAAGCCTGGCAGGTTGGCATGACCCCATTATTTTTTGCATATACTGTAATGATAGATACCACAGTTTTGTTTTGGAGGCTCTTAAAAAGCATAAAGAGGCATATTTTTGCCTGTCTGTTGCCTTTGGCATCACTAGTGAAGCGTTTGGGATTGTGCGCATTCTGTGCATTTTTGTGTTGCCATTAGTTGGTGTCATTTTCCTGCAGCTCCAGAGCAATTATTCACATGGCTTTTATGGCTCAGAATATAAATAGAAATGAGAATTTATCCCTTATACTGTTGCAGCCTTTAAGGTGCTATAGGAGAATGTCTGCGCTCAGACTCTAAGAGGCTTTTTCACAGTACACAGCTTCAACTCTGAACCTCATTTTGGCCCCCTGTATTGCATGTCTGGCTGTGTTGGTATTAAAGAAGAAGATATATGAAAGTCCCACTCCAGCAGCATGAAGACGGGCTGGTTGCTTCGCTGGATGTGGATGGGGTTTAATTAGCTCGTAGGCCCTGAGGATGCAGTGAAGACTTCCTGGGATTAGTAAATTGCATTCCTACGCTGCCAGCATTTTCCCATGTCGGGTCTCATTTGTATTCATGGGTATTTGGGAGGGGGAAAAAATCATACTCCACGGCATGCTTTTTGTCTTTGTGTGTTGTGAGGGGAATTAAAGTTATTGTTTAAGGTGCTAGATTGTTATGATATGCTTGGACTGGCTAAATTATGCTCTGAGTATTTTCTTCTGCTGAGTCTGTTAAGAATTCCATTGTGTGAGTGATCCATACAGGGGCGTCGCTAGTGGGGGAAAAGGGTGACAGAGTGCATAGGGCCCATAGGTCTGGGGGGCCCGCGATCGCCTTCTGGCCATCAGGAGCACTGGGACATTCCATTCAAGTAGTGGGTCGATCGCCGAAATGAGGGAGACCTGCCACAATGAGGTATATTGGAAAACGCCAGTAGGCCTGTCAATTCATCACCATAGTAATTTAACTTGAAGTTAACACTGTACAAATAGCCTGTGTGTTGGCAGATATGTATTTATTATAAATGTTACAGTTATTACATATTGTGGAATATTTTAATTTTATAGAAGGTGTTTTGTAGTTTCTTCATGTTTAGTTTTTTTTTAAACTACAGATTTTAAAGTTTATTATTACTTACTTATTTTAAAAATCATATAACCATGGTAATGAGGACCATGGTTTTAGTTCTTGTGACCACCATCCTACTAATGCTAGTCAGCTAAACTCTTGATTCTAAGCAAGAACTTCTTTTTTTTTTTTTGATGTATAGTTCTAATGAATTTTAATTGAAGTAAAATGTTAATTCAATAAGGGCATGATTAAAGATAAACATCAGTGTCTTATATAAATTAGGTGTTTATTATTTACAAATAATAAAGTTCTTAAAGGGAGATTCACCCAAAAATGAAAATGTCATCATTTACTCAACATCATGTCATTCCAAACCTGTATGAATTTCATTCTTCTGTGGAAACATAATTTTTACATTTTTGTCCATAAAGTACCAAAATGGTTTGGTAACATTCTTCAAAATCTTCTTTTGTGTTCAACAGAAGAAAGTCGTTTGGAACAACATGAGGGTGAGGAAATGATGACAGAATTTATTAGAAGTAGTTTTCCTGCATTCTAGCTCAAAATCAGTGCTTTACTATCAAGTGCTTTTCTATGTGACAAAAATGCATTATTAAGTTTGTTGCATTTGTTGTGAATTCAGTAATATCATCAGTATTCGCTTCTGTCCTGATATATGTATTCATTTATTTTTTTCCAATCGAAGGCCCTATGATCCATCAAAACATTCAAGGGGGAATTTGTGGGCCGGATGGGCTCGATTTGTCCAGGGCCAAATTTTAACCCCTGAACATTATTTTACATTTTATGATTGCAACTCAAGAAGTTAATATTAAAGGTGCAATAAGCGATTGTCTTCAGAAACATTTTTTGTTATGCTGGTTGAAAGTCTCTTCACATCCTGATAACAATCACTAAGTTATGTGGTCTAAATATGTTTATATGTATTTATATCATCTGTGGAAGAGCTAAAATATCGTTACTGAAGAAATAACATTAAAAATAAAAGTATATTAAACATTTGAAACCCTCTGGCTTAAATAGTGAGTGCTTTACTGCATAAACAAACTTAGGGATCAGTCAGAATTGTTCTGAAAATGGAACATCGAAGTGTTGCTGTTTTTAGTTTGCATGTGTGCTGTTTGGCTTCAGCTTCATCAGACTCATTACTATGAAGGTAATGGCACTCTCACACCACATTAAGTTCTGCTCTGCACTCCTGCCCACACTCGTCCACACTAGCAGTGGTTTAATAACCTGTACCACACACGCGACATCACTCATTCTCCATTACACACACACTACACAAACATTTAAATTTGCCTCCTGAGGGGAATGAGAGCGTTTGCACTTGTTTGGGTGGGAAGAGCGAGCTGGAGTGAGGGAGATAGCGAGTGGAGGAGAGAGTCAGAGTGAATGCTTGTCGATGCAGGACCTTGTTGAGAACAGGAGCGCTGATGTGTGGGCTCTGATGCATATTTATAAATGTCATGGTGTGGCCTGCGAGCCGGTCTGTGTGGATGTGCGAATGAGATCTCTGTAGACACCGGCCTTTTACCCATAATTCACTCTCATTCTAATGCACATTATGAAACAGCCTATTGTTGTTCCTCATTTTATTTTGTTTATTTATTTTTTTTTCCCACCAAATTGTTCCAATGTTTTTCAGTTACGTTTCTTGTACTGATAGACCAGATAGAACAGTAGCTCAGAAAATGTAACATTAAAGTATATTTTCAAACTTCATAATGCTTGCTAAGAAACTAATTATAAACAAAATTATAGCTTCATAATATGCATCAAACTCCCTCCATAAAAAAATTATATGGATGTAAAACTTGAGTAAATGCAAGTCATGTGCTAATATTTTTTTGATTGGTGCATACATTTTTGTTCAGTTGTGTTCTTTTTTTGTTAATTCTTTAATAGTTGTCTGTGTGTCTGTATAAAATAAATAATAATAAAAAACTATGTATATGTAAGTTACATTTGAAATATTTGTGCCTATTTCAGGATACAACAGACAAAAATTCAAAAATATCTTTGTACTACACTGTAAAAAAAAAAAAAAAAAAAAATACAGATTTTCCAAAGTTGTAAATAAAACAAAGATTATTGGAGTATGTTTTACATGGAAAATACTTTCAGTTTTTCTACTTCAAAATTTCACATTTAATGCAATGCATTAACTTGCCATTTCTTTGTAATTGTTTGTGAAATTTGCTAGCAATTTGACATTTGTACTAGCAATACCAGCAAGTTTTTCAGTGTAGATGTTGACTAGGTCAGATGTACATAATAATTTGAAGGAGGAAAAGAAAAACTTCAGTTTTGAAATTGCTATTATTATTCTCAACCTGGCACAGCTGAGAACCTTTTATTTCCTTCTAAGAGTATTTTAACACATCTGACCTGTAAAGCTTCCTTGGATGATTTCTGCTTGCTTTACCGCATTACATCTACAGTATTTAATCTATGTGCAGTGTATTTTGAACTCTCCTAACACCTGTGTAATCTCTGGGGATTACACTCCTGTAGGTTCAGATTATTTGAGAGCTTTTCTACTGTTGGTTTAATATAGATTCAGCAAGTTGCGACTGAAGGAGAGAGAAATGGAGGCAACAAATGAGCTTGATGAATAACTGCGGTACTGCTACTGACAGCAGACATCAGAGCTTTGTTTGCACTCCTATTGATGTGTGTTTCTGTTTGTGTGTGTGTGTGCACATGTCACGCTCGCTGCTTCTAATGCTGAGACGAAAAGCTGTAGTCGTTATCATTCAAAAGGCTGCACTGGAGTATGTTTATTAGGGCTGCCAATCGATTACAAATTCAATCCAATTTTAACTGAATTAATGACATGAAATGCCCATTAATTAATCAAATGAATCACATACCGTTGTAATTGCTGAGAAAGCCAACAAATTAAGATAAAGACATTACATTATTGTGATGGCTAAAAGCATTAAATATATTTACAAAAAAGTAGAAAAATGATATGCATGGAAAAAATACAAACTACTTGTTCAACATCTCATGTGTAAAGTATGGTTCTACTGAACATACATTTACTTAAATTTGGATGTAAAAGTATAGATATATTGACTATCTAAAATGTAAAAAATGTACTTGTGGACAACTTTATGTACATTCAAATGTTTAGTAGAGAATGTAAGTGTAATCATCTTGATTTACTTGATACTAGCTTGATTTGCTCCATCAGCAGGAAAATACCTTGTTCTTGTGTGTTGTTATCTTCAATACTATACTTTGTTATTTGTAAGTCAGCAGCTGAGTGGACATTCTACTGCTGTAGGCCTAATACACACTCTAGCCAAAGACACACTTTTGTTCTACTTTGCTGTCAGTGGGCCAGAAATTCATTCAGAAGAGTGTTTAGTTTGCAAATGAACATTGGTGTGATTATTTATTGACATTTTCCTCTCAGTTTCCAGAGCTCATTTCACTGCTCAGATCAACAGCCACCTGCATCTGATCAGTTCACTTCCTCAGCCAGCTGCACACTCAGTATACTTTGATACTTTTGGATCCCACTGTACTTAGAGGATATAAAAAGACAGACAGAAAGAAAGCGAGATCGAGGAAGATGTATATAAAGAAAAATGAAAGTTGTACTTTTTGTGGTCTGCAGGGCTCAAGTCTTCCTCTACTCCACAACAGTTTACCAGCAGCAGACCCACAGACTCTAATCGTTTAACAGCCACCGCAGGCCCGCACATCCCCGTTTCTCCTTCGTGTTCTCTGAATCGTTCTGGCGCTGCGTGGACTCAGGGGAAGGTGGATCAGAGAAATCCTCTTTCTCTTTGTCTCCTCGCTGGGTGCTCTGCAGCCACCCTGTCCTCATTAAAAGGAAATGGGGGCACGTTTGCTATCTCGGCTCGATGAAGGAGCAGACCTCTTCTCCTGCGGTTTTTCATTCGCTATTATCAGCAAACGGTTTCATTTTCCCTTTACCACCATGCTCTGTCTCTCTTTATTTTCTAATTTCCATCACCAAGAAGCTCTTTCCTCCTCCAGCCCACACAGAAAGCGATAAATCGCATAACGATGCGTTCAGATGTGATGTATAAGGTGAATTAGATTCTTACATTTACAAATGAAATGCCTGAGACCATACAATCAAAAAATTATTTTATTACATAAAATGTATGGTAATGCTTTTTAATAAACAGTACTTTATGTAATGTATGACTAGCTATTTTTAGTTAATTAGTGAGAACATTAATCAATGTATATTCAAATAATTCAAGGAATAGTTCACCTAATAATGAAAATTTGCTGAAAATGTACCATGTTCCATGTTCTCATCCACATGTTCCAAGATGTGGATGAGTTTGTTTTTTCATCTGAACAGATTTGGAAAAATTTAGCATTACATCACTTGCTCACCAATGGATTCTCTGCAGTGAATGGGTGCCGTCAGAATGAGAGTCAAAACAGCTGATAAAAACATCACAATAATACACAAATAATACACACCACTGCAGTCCATCAGTTAACATATTGTGAAGTGAAAAGGTTCTAACATAGAAGCACGTCCTAATGATAGATTTGTTTATTACAAACACACAATTTTTCACTTCATAATACATTAATTTAAGCCAAAAGATGACTTAAACATATTTAAATGATTATAAATATATTAAAGGTCCCATATTGTCAAAACTGAAATTTCCTGGCTTTTTTCATGATAACTGAGGTCTCGGGGCTATGTAACTACACCATAAAAAATTTCAAGCGGTTTCAACTAATTATTATTTATTAACTAGTTCCACAGAAATTTTACGTTCAGTCAATTTCTGACTTCAAAGTGTTATCTGAATTGTTATTTTTTAGTTGGCTCAACCTTTAGTGAACTAGTTTTATATTCCATTCAACTAAAATGTTTTAATTGGTCAAACATTTAGAAGACTACAGCAAGTTATGTCAATTAAAATTTAACCGTTTACTCCATGTGTTTTATATGTTACCTCAACTAAGATTTATTATTTGGGCATCATAAGAAATTGCTGGGGAACTACATAAACATATATTTTTATATATATGTAGCTGTGCCGTTGTGACTTCCGTAAAAATGTGACGTCCGAACTACTCTGTCACCGCCTTCAGTCACCACCCCGAGCACCGCCCACCGTCCTTTTGCCAAACCCCCAGACAACATTGCGTCCATGCCATTGCTGAGCAACAACAACACAGAAATATGTCGAAAAGGTTAACTTATACGTTCGGTAACGTTACACGCTCACTCAAACGTGTATAGTAAAGACAAACTCACCGTGTCTATCTAGTCATGATGAAGATATACATTTCAATTTCAGCAGGCAACTATTTTTACAGCTACATTATTATTCCAGCCACAATTAATTACAACAATGTATATACAATTACAAATGATTATATATAAATCGTCAGTTTGTTGTTTTACACACATGCACACAGACATTATTTCATACACAATATACATGAGATGCAAGAAATCTTTAGACGCGCCCATAACAACAAAAGACAATACTTTATTGAAGCTTTTCTGATAAGAAGTGTGCGCTGCAAACGCGAGCATTTTTGATGATCATTTCTGTCCACTCCGCTCGCACAGCTGTCGTCGGTTTTTTGTCTGGCAGTAGCAGCAGGTATGCGATCAGATTTCTAATTCGAGGCTGTACTCCTTCGATTCTGGTACCCAACATCACAACAAGATGATATTTTTAGCTACTTATGTAACCGAATCTGTGCTGGTTTGAATGGGCCGCCTCCAGTTTTCCCTTTGTTTTGCCTCCAGCTAGCGCTGTGATGTAATTGTGATGTCGTTACCTGTGGTTGGCCTGGCTGTGCGTCACTCAGAAAACAACAGGCCAATCAGAAGATAGGCTCATGAATATTAATTAGAAAAGGACAAAATCGACCTGTTCTTAGCAGAGCTCCTGAGAGAGGAGCTGTAAAAATATATTGAGATGGTTTTTGGTACTTATACTGCAAATGTATATTCTTAAGGACATCAAAACCTAAAATAAAACTCCAGAAAGGTGTACAATATGTGACCTTTAAAATAATTGATCTTGAATCTAAATTAAAACGCTAAAAAACGCATAAATTGAAAACAGAACCTGAAGTCATATTTATCTTTTCTCTCCCAATAAATGCCAAGTTCTGTCCTGAAACTGATAAAAAAAAAAATGTGTGTTTCTTTGCATTTTGGAGTGGCTTCATATGCAGCACATTCAGGCAGATTGTAGTGCTGTATTAAGGAGAATTATTCTAAAGTGTTGTATTTTCTGCAGTGTTAGATGTTCTTTCCGATTTCTTGTAAAGCTCAGAGGAGAGTTCACCTTTATGGCCTTTTGAACATGTCTACAAATGCTCATTTGAGCACCTATTCTTAGCATTTCCACACATTGTCCCAGGGGCACAGAAACCTCTTACAGGAGTGTGTGTTTGCTTCCTAAAGCTCAGCCAACTCATCTCGCTTATTCAGGGCAGTAAGTTATAAACTCCTCTGCAGTGAGACACTGATGACGTTGTTTGTCAGTGACCTTGCAGCACCACAACAAACAGAGGTGAACACTGCATAAATACTCCTACTTGAGTTTAGCCATTACTGATATTACAGCTTTGTTCTCATTCACACATTGGGTTCATATGCAGTGACCCTACGCATTCAGGGGAAGATATCTGTACAAGTTCACTTCACTTGACAAAATTTGTTCGTTTGCAGCGCTCAGTAATGTGATGAGACTTCAGTTGACGAAATCACTACTTGAGTAAATACAGAAAATGTATTTCATCAGTGATAATAAGAAATGTTTCTTGAGCAGCAAATCAGCTTATTAGAATGATTTCTGAAGGATCATGTGACACTGAAGACGGGAGTAATGATGCTGAAAATTCAGCTTTGCATCACAGGAATAAATAAAATATATTCAAATAGAAAACAGTTAGGTTTTTATGTTTTTGCTGATTTATTATATTTTTCATCAAATAAATGCAGCCTTGCTGAGCATAAGAGACATTTAAAAAATTTTACAAATCACACATTTTTGAACAGTGGTGTATATTAAAATAAAGTTAATATAGAAAGTGTAATTTGTGTAAATTAAAGTGTAAATTAAATTTTGTTATTAATTACTGGTAACTTAATTTGGATTCTATTTTTGTGAGATATTTTAGTGGACTGTATAAAACGAATGTGTTGGGCAAATTCATATTCTTTCCTCTCTTTAAGTTCCTGACAAAGGCAGCATGCATTTTGACAGCTAGTATAACAAAATGAAGAGCGATTAGGTGTGTAATTGATGTTTTATTTAATTTTATCATTCTTGTGCTGCCACAAAAAATGATGGAACATGTAGTATTGTCGCTTCGTAATCATTTTCTGACAGGCTATTTTTCATCAACAGTTCAAACTAAATTGTACATTCAGCATTCGTAATTTATAACCAATACAAATTTGCTTTCACCATGATTCTTTAATAAATGCAGGGCTCAACAAATTAAGCAAACTGTTCGTTTTCCCTCTTGTAGTTTCAACACTGGTGGCGTTCACGTCCTTTCAGCTCGTATATGTATGATCATTCTGATATGAATTGTGGATATGTGGTTGTCAGAAAGGTCTTGTCAGCTGTACTGTTGTTTGAACATCAACAATAGTTTTATCCACAGTGACTTAAAAAAAAAAAAAAAAAAACTGGCAGATTTGGTTGCCAGAAATTCATTGTAAAATACAATAAATTTACATTTCCTGTTTTACGAGATGGCACATTGGTGCTTGTATATTTTATATATACTGTGTGTGTATATATATGGCAAGGTTCAAAAAGAAAATGATTGATTCAGTCAGTGTGGAAGAACTTGACTGGTCTGCATAAAACCAAGTCCTAATCCCAGTTTAACACCTCTGGTGTGACTGTAAATGCAGACCTTGAGCCAAAAACTCATCACCAAACACCAATGACTTGTACATACACTATATAAACAAAAGTATTGGGACACCCTCTTCTTTAGAACAGAAAAATGCACTTCCAAATCTGTGGCAACAACGATGGGAACATAATTCATGTACTTAAAAATTGTATTTCCATCTCTGTTGC
>JAFVLL020038780.1:0-11957 GCA_021397915.2 Tor tambroides
CTGCTCTGAGAGTCACTTCACGAGCATTTTACCATTTCATTTGAGTAAAACTAGCGTCATATCATATACACACAGAACTTTAAAGGTATTCACAGGAACCCGTCAAAATAAAAGTTTGGTTTAACTTATTAAAGAGATTGTGCCAGAAATAGGCTATATTACTATTATTTAGTAGAATATACGTAATACTACTACTACTACTGATGAAAAATAATAAAACTTTATTTTTTTAAGAAATAATCACAAAAAATTTTCATTTTAGTAGTAAATCCCCTTTATTTGAAATTAAAAAAATTTAAATGTTTAATTTTCATTAAATAAAATATAAATTAAATCAATGTTTTATGCCTTCATCTGATAACCAGTAAAATTTAAATACACAACACAGAATTTCTGAGGGGGAAAAAAACATTTCATAATGCTTCTGTAAGAATAAATTAAAAATTGTTTGTATGCTTTCAAATAATTAGACATGCTAAAACACAGAATTTAGTAACAATAAAACATAAGGTGAGAAAAAAATAAAACATTTCATACGGCCCTAAACGTCATTTTTGTTACACTTTTAATAAATTAATGTTAAATTGTATAAGTTTCATGATTTTAATTAATTAGGCATGCTTTTTGATTAATACAATTTAATTTGAGCATTAAAAAAGAGTCCAGAAAAATTAAAACGGAAAAAGCAGAATTTAGAAAAAAATAAAACGGAATTTGGGAAATAATGAAACGGATTTCATAGGGCCCTAGTATTCATGCCACACAACCAAAACAAGTGATATTATAAGGCCTTGTCCACACGAACGAGGTTATTTTCAAAAGCGCAGCTTTTTCTATGCGGTTTGGCCGTTCGTCCACACGCAAGCGCTGCACCAGGTCACTCAAATCAACATTTTTGAAAACTCCTGCCAGGGTGAAGATTTTGAAAAACTCCGGTTGCTCAGCGAAACTCCGGTGTAGACAGCGAAACCGGAGTTTCTGGCTTGTGACGTCGGAGCCTGCGCTGTTATCTCCACCTACTGGAAACTTCTTTTTTCAGGCTTCTGTTTGGCCAACATAGCTTTACATCGCCACCTGTTGGTTTGGCATTCTCTTGACAGTGCTTCAAAGCATGTGTTTGTGTTTTCATGTGGACGGAGATTTTTTTAAAAACGGAAGACGGAAAAACTAGCTGTGTACGTGTGGACATGGCCTAAGACTAAATTTAACACATGATGCACCGTATATACCAGCGAACAGATGAATCCAGAACATGAACATGATGCGCAAGTTTCATGTTAAATGTTTTCCATAGGAAACTGTTATAAAGAAGATGCTTAATGTAGCTTAATGCATTAAGACTTCAATTTTAGTTAAACTTTTAGTCGTTTTGTTTGTCTTTTTTTTTTTTTTTTAAATATAGTATTTAATATTTTTTTATGCATTAGTTTTAGTTTATAAAGTTTTAGCTAAAGGAAAATGAGAAATATACATTTAAGTTGAATTTTATTAAATTTTATTTCATTTAGTGGATTACTCAGTAAATATTCATCCATGACATTTAATATTTTGTCTTTCATCACTGTACATGTCTATCTTTCTTCAGAAAAAATATTAGCAAAATCAAAAATTTGAGCCGGGGAAGTTTTTGAAATTTGGTTGATTTGACACGGAATGACCTAATATATATTGAATCGGCACACAAGTATCAGGATATTATTGAATCGGCAGATTAGCGTATCGTCCCAGCCCTAATAATTTGCTTGCTTTTTTTTGGGACAGTTCTTGTGGATGACGGGATTTTGGCCGTTTTTCTCAGCGGCAGAGCGGCGTATTTGGAGCTGTGAGGAGACAGAAAAGCTCGCTGACCCGTGCCGGAGTTCAATTAGCATTTGCAAATTACACCTGCTCTCCTCTCGTGGAGCGCCGCTGCGCCCCGTCGCCGTCGGCCATAGCAGGAGGGGAAGATGTTGTCGGTGTTATTGCATGGCTGTATGAAATATTAACGCCGCAGAGCCAGCTCTCTGAGTCCCTGTACTCATCAAAAATAGAGCAGAAAGAGAAAGTGAGGGGAGAGAAGAGCTAGGGGCGTTGCCTGTAATGACTTTAACCTTTGACCTCGACCCATCTCTATATAACACGACCCGAGCGGACAATCTTCAGGAGGAAAACAGCCTCCTCTTGAAGAAATTATGACACTTGAAGAGGTTCGGCTCACATGCTGTGGCCGCAGGGTCCGAGAGCTGCTTTCCCGAAAAAACACAAGGCTGAGACGGTGTAGTTTTAGTGTCATTGATATACTGTTGGAGATTTTCTTCATATTTTGAACTGACTAAAATGAAGGCGAAAACAGAATTTTTTTTTTTTTTAAATATTTACAGATTGATATTTTGTTGTTTTAATTTCTGTTAGTGTTTTTTTATTTATTTATTTATTTATTTTTTTCCAATGTTTGTTTTTAGTTTTAGTACCTCAACTTAAAACATAATTTAGTGTAAGTCATGGCATCATTTCTTAATTTCGTTTAGATAAATTTTTTTATTTATTTTTATGTATTTATTTATTTATGTTTAAAATTTCAATGAACATATTTGCTGTTGGTTTTTTTAAAAAAAATAATTTTTGTTAATAATTTAAATTGTTTTATTTTCATATTTTCTGTTTTCACTGTTCTGTTTTGGTAATTTTTTATTTTTTTTAGTATTTTGTCATTTTTATTTATTCATGTTATTCATTTTTTTATTTTAGTTTTTTAGGTTTTATTTTATTATTTTTATTTATTTAGTTTATTTTAGTGCTTCAGCTTATTTTATTTCAGCTAGTTGCGAAGGCAATTTCTAATTTTAATTTAAAGTTTTTTTTTTAATATTACATAATAATAATAATAATAATATATTTAATCTGTTCTATTTTTTATTTTAGTAGTTTTTAATATCTTGAATTATATGGTATTAATTTTAGTAAAAGTAAGTTTCTTTTTTTAATATAATATTATAATAAACATAATATTTGTAATAAATATTGAGTATGTATCTATATAGTATTTATTATTATTATTATTATTATTATTATTATTATTTTAGCTTTTATTTTATTTCAAGTAACAAAAATGGTTTTAGTTTGTTTAGTTTTAGTTATTGATGAAATAACCCAGGGTTGTTATCAATCTCACCTGTTTCAAATGTAATAATCCCAAGCGCACACTTCAGAGGAGACAAATGTCTGCGTGTTTTCTGTCTTCTGTTGCTGGTGTGTGTTTGTCTGGGGAGCAGATGTGTTTGATGAGCATCCTGTACTGAAGGATGTGCCGCTGAATGTGTTGCATAAACACAATCGGCAATGTAATTATCAAACTCGTCATGAGTCAACTGCTTGAGCTGGAACCAAAACAAGCTGATCTTTCTGCTTTAAATCGAATCGTGGCTTATGAAACAAGTCTCTTCTCCAAATCTGAGAGAATCTGGAGCAAGCCTCTTATTTTCTCGGGGTTTCTGATGAGGTTTCTTCAGTTTGCAGTAGTTGTGGGTAATGCTGAAGCCATCTTAAAGGAGATGTTGTCTGTGCTGGAGACTCATGGGGTCCAGTGAGGTTCTGTTGTGTTGTTGATGTCTCGGCTCATTACTGATGAAAACTTCTCCTCCATTGCACATGAGCAGAGAGTCATTTAATGTCTGATCCTTACTGCAGGTCACTCTAGTGAATAACCACTCATTTAGACTGAAAGAGACCATCTTACTGAGGAAATCTGAAATCTGATGCATCATAATAGAAAGGCATGAGAAAATTCATTTAAAGGGAAGATTTTTTTATTTTTATTTTTTTGAATTTGGTAATATTTTGCAAAATTTATTTGAAAAGAAAACATTTGATCAATTAAATTCATTTGGGAAATATATTTTTATTTTTATTTATTTATTTATTTTGTGAAATTTATTTGTGAAGAAAACATTTGCTCATTCATGTGAGAAATATTTTTATTTTTTTAAAATTTATTTGTAAAGAAAACATTTGATCAATTAAATTCATGTGTGAACTATATATTTAATATTTTTTGCAAAATTTCTTTGTAAAAAACATTTGATCAATTAAATTCATGTGAAATATATTAACTTTTTTGCTAGATTTCTTTAAAGAAAACATTTGATCAATTTAATTTGTGTATGAATAATGTCTAACAATATAATATGATGCATATTTTTTTTAATCATTTAAAATATGAATTTGTGTAAAATGAGAGGAAGCAAGGTTTCTAAAATTATATTTTATAAAATATTATAAATGTATTTTTTTTTTTTATAAATTTGTTATAAATATATAAACAGCTTGCTATATATAATATTTAATAAATATGTATTTATCTGCTTGCTTGTTTGTTTGTTTGTTTGTTTGTTTGTTTGAATACTTTTAGGGTCCAAACAGCATTCAGCATTTGGCAAAATATCTTTTCATACAGGTTTGGAGCAACATGACTAAATAAACAGACTTTTTAATCATAATTTTAAAAATACTAGTCATTTCACAGACAGAAAAGCATCATATACTGCTCTTCTCATGAGTGTTTAGTTTACTTGTGTATCTTGTAAAGTTTTGATGCCACTAACGCAGATGGATTTTATAACATCTGCTCGTTGAATGTTTGAGCACAGCCTGACAGCTGCATAAAAGGTGCGGTAAAAGTGGTGCCTGCTTTCTGGAAAAAAAGAGCCTTTCTGCAGAGCGGGACGGGCTCCTAATGGACGCTGTCACTTAAGCCTTGTTTCAGAGTTTGGCTGAAGGTTGGCGTCAGGTTATCCAGCGGCTCCATGCTGTCCTGCAGGAAAATAATGCAGCGCTTGGCCATTTCAGAGGATTTCCAGACTAAGACATGCCGTCCGGAGCTCTTCCCTTCGCTTGATTAGTCGCAGAAATCTCAAAGGCCGTCTGGAGACACATTTGTGCAAAATTACAGTTTTACTGCGGTTTGGAGCGGTGTGTGCTTGATGCGTCGTCATCTGCAGGAGGAATTGGCTTTTGTTTGCACATCTGTGCTGTTCTGACAGTAGAGATGAGTCCACACCTGATGTATGGAAGACCGTCACAGTCGTGATATGGAAAAGAAACACTCATACATCCTGAAAGGTGTTATTTTAAGGCTTTACTGCACTGCATTTTAGATTATGGAGAAGAGATGTGCTGAAACGGCAAAATAAATAGTCTAGAAAAATCCATAAATTGGAGGAAGCACCAACCATGTCTTTTGTTTTGATATTAGTGCAGATTCATTGTGGTAGAAGCTTGAGAAATTAACTAGATAGATTACGTGACTTAGTTTTGTGCATGGTTTTCGAATAAGAAAACATATGTAAGAAATATCGATCAAATTATGTTGCATTTCTGATGCCACTTGATGTTTCATCTAAAGATCCATTGAGAATCTGCTGTAATATGTGAGTCTTTGTAAATAAAGTATCTGACCAGTTAAATTTGTTAATTTATATATTAAAAGCATTTTAAAATTAATAATAAATAAATGCAAAACATATTTAAAATGAGAATTAAAATAAAAAATGTTAGTTATAAATATTACTATCTTATATTACACTATTTTTATAATTACTATCGTTTACATTATAAAATAAAACAATATATCTAATTTTGTAATATTAGAATAATTTTATAATGTATTATAAAATATATTTTTATAAAATTATAATTTTATTTTGTGTAAT
The DNA here is from genome assembly GCA_021397915.2 of Tor tambroides. NCBI lineage: Eukaryota > Metazoa > Chordata > Actinopteri > Cypriniformes > Cyprinidae > Tor > Tor tambroides. The sequence goes on from JAFVLL020038780.1 coordinate 5,688, forward strand.
AAGTATAATGTTGTTATTATAACACATTTTAATATATAGGAGATGTTTGGCCATTGAGAATGTGCTGTAATGTGCAAGACTGAGAAAAAAGGAACAAGAAACAGACGTTGATCACGGAAATGACAAAATAACAGCAGCTTTAATCTGCATTAAGAGCTTTATGGTGAAATATAATCCCCAGAAAATGCATTTTCCACAAAGAAACGGATCATAAAAATGAAAAGGTGTTATGGCACAAATGAAGTCTCTAATGTTTCTCATTATATCGCTGTCTTCTGAGGTTCTGGTCCGGTCTGAAGCGTGTGGAGCTGAATTGGTGGCACTCTTTGAGTCTCAGGCCATAAATCTTGTTGGTATTGATTAGGATTGGAGGTGAAGTGTTATGATAATGTTTGCTGGTTTGAGGAGTTGTTGTTCACTGGAGCAGTGAGCGCATTAATCACAGCTGTCCGGGCAGGCATGAACACTGATGCCCAGCTGCCCGGCGCTGCTGTGGTTCTGCGGGTCGGTCCTGTGAAGGACAGCGAACAGTAATTGAAGCCCCAGTGTCCCAAACGCAGCACGCGTGTCTGTCACCTTCACACTGGCAGCCAATCGATCGCTACAACAGAGGCCTTGTGTCTTTGTCTGTCTGTCTGTTGATATATCTCTAACTGCTTAGAAACAATAAATATGTTTCTGGCATATAAATATGTGACCCTGGACCTAGGGTTGGGTATCGAGAACCGGGTATTCGATAAGACCTGTGTCCGTTCTCCAACCGTTCTGTGCATTTCCACGGCAGAAAAGGTTGTTGAGGGCCAGAACTGACTTCTTTCACATTTATTGACAGTATGCACAAAATACATCAGTATATCATCATAAACACAGCCGTTTCTTTGTCTTCAGTGTAAGTAAACAGATGAGTAAGAAAACACGTGTATAACAGTATTTTTAGATCCGCGTGTGTTCGGTGACGGTGTTAAAGAGACAGCCGCCTAATAAACGTGCTGCATGTTAATAAAAGAACAAAAGAAAATCATTAACTGATCTTGACTGAATATTTTAACTTTAATGAGGATTAATCTATTTTTTATGAAAAGAAAACTATGCAGTGTTTTTAAACTTTTGATTTCAATTTATGTATCTGAAATTTGTTCAGTTATATTATTTTATGCTATTGCTAACTGATTTGTTTGTTCCTATTTTATTACTTAGTTTGCTTGTCTTTAACAATTTAATGCTTGAAATTTATATTAGTCTAGTTGTTTTTTCTGTGGTATTGTTTGGTAAAACCAAATGGAAAAACACAATGAATATGTTTGACATCTAAATGTTTGACTTAATTTTTTTTATTCATTTGTTTATTTGTTTTATTTGTTTATTTCCTATTGGAATCGGAATTAGGACTCGATAAGAATCAGAATCGATAAAATTCAAATGATACACAACCCTACCTGGACCACAAAACCAGTAATAAAGGTCAATTTTTGATATTTATACATGATCTGAAAGCTGATTTCTTTGATGTATGGTTTGTTAGGATAGGACAATATTTTGAAAATCTGGAATCTGAGGGTGTAAAAAAAAATCAAAATATTGAGAAAATCACCTTTAAAGTTGTCCAAATGAAGTTCTTAGCAATGCATATTACTAATCAAAAATGAAGTTTTGATATATTTACTGTAGGACATTTACAACATATCTTCATGGAACATGATCTTAATATCCTAATGATTTTTGGCATAAAAGAAAAATGGATAATTTTGACCCATACAGTGTATTTTTGGCTATTGCTACAAATATACCTGTGCTACTTAAGACTGCTTTTGTGCTCCAGGGTCACAAATATGGTTTTCCAAGCTGTGGTAGAGTTTGGATTTTTTTTTAATGGCTTTTCTCTTCATAATAGCTGATGCTTTTGAACACCTACCAGTAACCTTTCAGGTGTGGAAGGTATTTTCCTTGATGTTTCCATTTTTTTGGATTAAAATCAGTAACTAGGCTCGCTGAATTAAATATGTTCGTAGTGATGTCATGTGACGGTGTAGGATAAGAGTTTTGTCATGTGTCGTCATTTTCCAGCAAAGGTTTTATGAATTTATGGTAGTTTCTGATTTTTTTTTTTTTTTTTTTGATAATGATTTTAAAATAAAAATGTCCAGCTATTATTACAGTTTTTTGTTGTTGTTGTAAAAAACAGACAAACAAAACTAAACTAAAAAAAAAAAAACATGATCAGTTACATTTATGTGTGCAAAATGTGTAATAATAAAGAATATTTTTAAATAATTGTAAGAGAAATGTAAAAAGTAGACTTAAAGTCTAAAATTATAATTTAGAAAATTAGTTATAGGTGTTTTTTTTCTTGACTTTTCCAGATTTGTCAGACATTTTTACACAAAAATTGGATTAAAACAGTAACTAGATGCCATTCGCAAAATGAAATTAACATGTTCACTATTACATTTGTGTAAAAATTAAATTAAATTGGTGTGAGAATATTTTTAAAAAGTTGTAAATTAACAAAGAAATAATACACAAAAGATTTCAAATGAAAAATGCTACAATTATAGATGTGTAAAATGTTAAATTTGCATTTAATATGACTTCTAAAATTACAAATTTCAATGTATATTAGAGTTTTATAATTATTTTTTAATTAATTTTATTTTTTTATTTTAAATTTATTTATCGTTTAAAATATTGGCAAAGCAGGAAGTAATCTGAGCTACTGGCCCAACCAGACAAAACAAGACAGAAAAAAATCCTTATCGTTGAGTCCTGACTGGACAAAAGAAAACTGTGTCCCGGTGTTGAAAGTGTTCGATTAATTGTTTCTCTTCCTCACAGCAGATCTCAGATCCTTTTCGTCTTATCACAAGGTAAAGGAGCATTTTAAACAGCTGCTTTGACTGGAGAGATCGCTTGTCTTGAAAGCCGCACAGGGTTGCAGATTACAGACGGAGTCAAATGTTTGAGCATGCTAACGCGAGGAGGTGCGGAGACGAAAGCTTTTCATCCATCAGACAGATTTCTGCCGCTTTCAGGGGCTTGTGGGAAATGTATGCTGACAGGTGACGAGGAAAAGAGTGATTATTGATTACAATGCGCGAGTCAAAACCGCACAATCAGAGGAAATAAGGGTTTTGTTGTCAGTTACAATGATCGCACCTTAAACAGCAGACGCTAGATATAACCTGGCGTTCTCGCTTAGTTTCTGATAACTCGCTCCCAATCAATCAAACTCAGGCTGAAGCGGCTCCTGCATATTTAGGGCACTGGTTAGGGAGCGTCTCGCAGTCCGTCAGCGTAATGAGAACGGCCTTTTCTCTAACGCTGAGCCCTTAATGAAACTCTGGCCAAAATCCCTTGCTCAGGACTTCTGCTGCCGAGCGTTTTCCCAAAGCAAAGAGGAGAAAAGCCACAATTGCTGGTGTGATTGGCAGTGGAAACTCGGGACTCAACGTGTTTGCCATGCAGCCTAAATTGGCCCAATGAGCAATTTCTGTCTGGAGGAACAGGCTGTTTAGACGCGGAATGAGGTGGAGGAAACCAAAGCTGTTTTCGACCTTAAACCGCCATTACAGCAAACATTTTTCCAGCAAATGAGAGACGCCACGAGACGCGTCGTATATCAGAAAGAGCATCATACCAACCGGCAGGAGACTCAGTGTCCTTACAGACTCATGATTTATGCGTCATTTTACCATTTTAAAGCTAATTTAGTGTTTTCATGGGGTTTCTGTGGGTCTTAATTCACCCTTTCTCAAATTAGGGACTTAAGTCAGAGCTGAAATTCATAAAATCATGTCATTAAATGTTGCATGCATTAAAAAAAAATTAGTATCTTCCTCAGTATTTTTATTTTTCAATGCAGATATCTAAACATCCTTAAATCAAGATACATTTACTTGAGATGCAGCTGTAAAATAAAGTCTTGGAAAAGTTATTATGCTTTTAAATGAGCAAATATCAGTCAATAAAATATAAAATGTTTCCCTTTGAATTACAGTCAAACCAAAATTTATTCAGACAACTTCAACATTTCTCACATTATCACAGTTTATTGGCTATAGTTTAGAAAATGGTAATAAAATATGACAAGAACTCAAGAGTTAAAGTGTGTCAGAACAAATTCATCTTGATAATATCAGATAACTTTGATTAGAAATGTATGATAAAAAAAACATGGTCAGGTCAAAGTGTCAATTTTTAGTCCCAAATTTTTATAAGTTTTACTGGTAGTCCACTGTATGAAGAATTTTTGGGTATAATATGTCACAGTTTGCTTTATTTTGCTATCCTCACTTACATAAATCAACTATAGTGTCCTGCACCCACTAGTAAAAAAATATCAAAAATTATATCTGGTGTCTGAATCATTTTTGATTTGACTAAGTTGATTTTCCTCAGCCCATTGGCAAATATTTTTTCTTGTTTTAATCATAAACTCGCTTCATTTTGATCAGTTTCTCATAAAACAAGACTTCTTATTCTGTCATTTTGCTTTTCAAGTAGATACATCTTGATTTAAGGATCTTTAGACTTTGACACGTTGCATTCCCATTACTTTATTCTTTAAATTTTCTTTACTTGGTCTTTAAAAGGTCTTAAATTTGCTTTCGTCATACCTGCAGAAATCCTGATTGAAGTCATTAAGCTAGTTTAATGTTCAGAGTCACTGTCAGTCAATCATTGGAAACACTTGTTTGACTGGCTTGACATTAACCAATCACATGAGTTTGGGGGCGGGGCCGTCTGACTGACCAATGAGAGATGGTGGGAGTGTTTAGGAAATATTTTGCGGTTCTGTTTAGTATCAGATGTCGTCATAAGCCATTTCTGACTGCATTAATAAGTTTTTTTGGTGCATGTTGTGTTATGTTGGTGGCTTTTTGGGAAACTGCAGTTATAATAAATGCAGACTCTGTTCAATAAGCAGTGGATCTGTTGCATTAGGATTGTGTTTTTGTGTAGTAGAGGTTGGTATTAAGCGCGTGAGCTCAGGTCAGCTTTGATATCTGTGTGGCGAAGGGCCGGATCCCTCAGAGGAGTCTTCCTCCCCTCTAATGACTTATGCATGAGAAGATGGACAGAATCACCTTCTGCTGTGAAAACAGAGAGAAAGAGAGAGCTGAAAGGTCACAGTGAGGAGGAGGGACTGACGAGCTGAAGCCAGCGGTGTGTAAAGCAGATTTTCCGCTGTTCTGATGGGTCAGATGCGTTTGACTCTCGAGTGATATCAGACGCTCAGAATTGATGTTAGACATCTCATATATCACCAGCCCACACTCAGCCTTTAACAAACACCACATCACCCCAACTCTTATTGTGCTCATATTTGCTCTTTCTTGTACACCACTGTTCAGAAGTTTTAAATTGATTTTGTAGTCTCTTCTGTTCACCAAGGCTGCATTTATTTGATCAAAAATACAGTAAAAATAGTAAAATATTATTATAATTTAAACAGCTGTTTTCTATGTGAATATCTGTTAAATTGTAATTTATTGCTATGATCAAAGCTGAATTTTCAGCATCATTACTCCAGTCTTCAGTGTCACATGATCTTCAGAAATCATTCTAATATGCTGATTTGCTGCTCAAGAAACATTTCTGATTATTAGCAATGTTGAAAACAGTTGTGCTGCACAATATTTTTGTGGAACTGACGCATTTTATTTTTCAGCATTCACAGATGAATAGAAAGCTCAGAAGAACAGCATTTATTTGAAATAGGATCTTTTGTAACATTATAAATGTCTTTACTTTTAACCATTTTAATGCATCCTTGATGATTAAAAATATAAATTTCTTTTAAAAAGCCCGAAAGAACCCGAAAAAGAGCCATATCTTGAGATGCATCTAACTTCGACCCGAGAGAAACTCCTAAAATCCCCCAAAATGGACAAACGTCACACAAAATCACAAAATAAACACAATTGTCAGTGTATCCTCATTTTAAGCTGTTTTTTTTAAATAATATAAAATAATAAATCATGATAAAAAGAATAAATACATGATGAAAAAGGATAAATAAGGAATAAATAAATCAAAAGAAAAAAAAAACACTGAACAAGCGTGTCTGCGCCATTCATTCACCCAGAGACTCGCAGAACATGCAGGATTCATATTTAAATAGTATTTTTTTGCAGCTTAATATTTACAAATACTAGTCCGTATCACGATTTGTTTGAAGTGTAATGACCTACTTTTGATTAATTCATCCAAACTTTGACAAATTCCGTGACATTCCGTGTTAATCTGTAAATTCCGTTTTTATGACTGGAT